>JAECUM010029861.1:0-19925 GCA_016617855.1 Megalonaias nervosa
TATATATATATATATATATATATATATATATGGACCTACTGCGTGAGAAACCTAGTCAAACGAAATTTTTGCAATCAAAATGAAATGGTTCCGGTGAGAAACTAATAAATAAATATATATAAAACTCTGGATCCATGAAATCTAACAATTTTTGGTCCGAGGAAGGAAGAAAACAAAGATAACACACACCTAGGTATGAGAACGGATATTTATACTTGTAATGGGGTTACTGATAAACTTGAGGTGCATTACTTATACTACAGACCAAATATCAGGTTCTGTACTACCACCAAGAGAGTCCTGATTCAGCCCAAAAGAAATTCATTCGGTCCGTAAAATTATTGTCACATTTGAGAAACGCGAAAACGGACTGTCAGAAAACTGAGAACGAAGGCTTACACCTACACCGTGAAAAGTAAAAAGTTCAAGTCGTGTGTAAAACTTTGTCACGTTAAAGTTTATAATCAACATGAAACGATTACACGTTTCCAAGGAGAAAGCAGACACCAAGCTAGTATGGCGGTCTGTATCAGAGTATTTTTCAAAATGTGTTGGTAGAAGTTTGTGCTAACGACCTTGAAGATGATATGATTGTTTCATATCCAACACCTTTTGCATTCGCTGCAGAGTGAGACTGAGAAGTTGAGAGAGAAAAAGAAACTGGTAAATCTGATAGCCTGAATATCAGCAATATTCTGGAAAAGTATTGATTGATGTCAATGACATGTAAAGTATAGACTACAGCGACCTATTTGGGAGTTAATAGTGTTATACGATCCAAAGCATTATCTTTATTTTTCAATAACTTACAATCATCATCACTATTATCAAAGAACAATAATATTCGCATTATCATTATTATTATTATTATTATTATTATTATTATTATTATTACTATTATTCTCAGTAGTAGTATTAGTAGTAAAAATAAGAGAATTGATGATATTATCTACAAGCAACGAAACAAATATGTGCACTCATTATTCTCGTAATTCCAAAGTTGTATACCACGAAGAACAACTCCATCAGCAAGTTTCCAAACAATAGTATCTGGGAAGATAAACATTATTTTCAATCATAAACTATATCGAATATGGTTATTATCGATAGGAAAAATATTTCTGTAACTAAACAGTTCCTGTGACGAACGTGAATATATTCTGTCCGAGTTGATTATATCGGGAAAATTATGTTAATTGTTTCTCTTTGTTTGTTTTCTTACGGCACAGCAACACAAGTAGGTTATTTAATGCTGGTGATAGGAGTTAAATGTCATCCCCAAAGACACACACACGATAGCCGACCCGGGCTTATCAGATGGTAGGATTAGAACCCGCACCCTTTCAATTCCTTGTTATGACAGTGTGTAACTCGCATGCTGAAGTAGTAAAGAAAGTAGCTTTATTTCATCAATCTTTAGCATTGAGGGATAAGGAAAAACAATTGATACCGTGCCAGGTCCAGAGACAGGAATGCACTGACTGTTATTTGTCCACGCTGCAAGCAAACCTTTCAGAAACCCTGATCAGAAATCTAGCAACCAAAATATCCGGCGAACAACATGCGGAACTATTGACCTGTCGTGATAGTGTGCTTCAAACTGGGTCAGACAAGCTCAACCTTCTTAACCGTCTACTACGTAAAACCAGAAAAATGTATATAGGATACAATGGCAGTGGCAGCCAATAAATGACACACGAGGCTTACATATGAACTTAGGGTCGAAAGAACCAAGCTTTGATGGTGAGAAAGAAATGCATTCGATTAAACGTTCTTCAACCACCGCCACCCTGACAGAAAAAATAAGGCAAAATGTCAACGTAAATCAAGATCTCTGAAAAGAACAGTAAAATAAATCTGGCAATGGCCTTATATAGACAAATAAATCTGGCAATGGCCTTACATAGACAAATAATATGAAGACATTCGAAAATTATACCATATAATAATTTCATTTCAACACAATAGCAGTGCATAGAAGCTGAAATAAAACAGCAATGCCCGGTTAACAAAATAGCCAAGAAGAAGAAGAAAACATAGGGTAGGTGCTATTTTGTTTACATCTTCATTTATAGATTTTTAAGATTTTAGTGATTATTTTTGGATTATGGGAAATCATTGTCGGGAATATATTTCGTAAACCGAGTAATTTGCCAGTTAATAAGGTACTGTCGTAATTCTTATTAAGATGTATTTACAGGAAATGATGATATCATGGATTAGTTTCATCAAATGGCCCCTGTAAATTTCCATATACAAGGAATTCTTGGGATATTGTCATGTAAGCGTTGAGTAATTTGAGATTGGGATAATTCTGTCGCATAAAAGCCAATCAATAGCTTAAAACAACATAGACATAGATCTCACCATTTAAGTTCAGATCCAAGTCCACAAAGCATTAGACCCAAATAATCCGACAAGCATTATTGAATTCGTGATTATTTAATGTCCCATGATGACTTATGAAAGCTACGATTATTTAATGACTTTCAATTACTTAATGACCAAGTCAGCGATAGAATTGGTTAGGGACGGATTCGGATTTGCAATATGTTAGCATTTGGCTGACTTACGGGTTCGGTGATTTAATAATGCCATCAACAGCAAAGCAGACAAAAAAATAGTTTTCTGACCAATCTTGGTATTTTTAAACTTCTGAGATTGAATCAATTAATCGATTAATAGTTTTGTTATATATATATAACTTTGGATCCTTAAAATCTAAATTTTTGGTCCGAGGAAAGAAGAAAGCAAAGATATGACACACCTAGTTTTGAGAACGGATATATGTATCTGTAATGGGGTTACTGATAAACTTCAGGTGCATTACTCATACTACAGACCAAATAGGGACAGTCATCAGGTTCTGCACTACCGCCAACAGGTGTGTGTCTCTCTCTCTCTCTCTCTCTCTCTCTCTCTCTCTCTCAAACACAAACACACACACACACACAAAGAGTGCCACACACATACTAGCGCGCGCACATACACACAAAGACACATTTTGCAACAATTTAACCGAAGATACGTTCAAGATTCTTTCAGAAGTCTTAAGTAGTCTCCAAAATGGATGTTAGTGGATATCAGCTTTAGGACGAAAAACTAATTACAACTACTGACCCTAATCGTATGATAGAGATACTTTAACTGAAAATTCTGGTATTATTATAGCGAATATTTTAGCACACTGTTTTATATTGTTACGTATTGTTTAAGTGACTTCAGTTTATGATAATGTCAGAATTGTTTGGGAAAAACTGTGGTAGATCTTTTTTCAAAGAAGAAAATGCAATAAAGCTGTATTTCTTTGTTTTATTGATCTAATTAAGGTATTTAAGTGGAAGTTCAAGGAAACGTCAAGATGTTCTCTGAGGTAAGTGTTGAATAATCAAATTTAATATAATTGTATTAAAATGTAATTAATTAGACTTACATGGAATAAGTAATTTATTAGGAGTTCATATAGCATGTTTACGTTGTCACTCCACGTTTATACTCAACTAGGCTTTAAAAAGTTGGAAGGAAGTGTGAATTTTGTTATAAATTTTAAAAGTTGGAAGAAAGTGTGAATTTTGTCGTAAATTTGCAAAGTTGGAAGAAAAAGTGTGAGTTTTGTTATAAATTCCCAACATGTCTTAATCTCCAACACATCTGCACATCGTTGATGCAAAAGAACGAAAAATATGTGCTTTATTTTGGTCCATAAAGGATCGCATTACTGAATTAAATGTTTGCCTTAATAAAAATGAAGCATAAGAAGTGTGTTTAATCGTAATAATAATTCACTTGCCATAATATGATTTGTTGTCATCGAACAATTTATTATGTTTGTACGAACGTGTCTGATAATTGATTCACAACCAATAAGGTTTAGCAAATTTATAACAGAGAAAGAATCAAGACAATGTTAAATTACAGTTGACGATATTAAACAAATCATTTTTAACATGGAACCTATTATATACATGGCAAGTGAATTTAAGCAAAGGTCGTTGATTGCATCAGCCATATCTCATTTGATGCAAGATAAGAAGAGAAAAACCGATTTTAAACAAAAGTATTATCAAAAGCAATCATTTGAATCAGGCTGCTATATGTTACATGTAATGATTATTATTAATTTCATCCAATGATATGCTAGATACACACATCACTGCAGACCAGTATGCATATTTGAAAACGATGGCGACATCGGGATGAGGGAGTGGTGGTTGCATAGAGAAATTAAGTGAAAATCAAAATCTGGTGGCAGGGTCTGCTACTGCAAAAATCTGCAAAGTCGCCGAAGCAACTCAGTTCATGTTTAAATGCAAAGATAAGCAAATGAATGAACCAAATTCTTTACATGTAAACTTGCAATCATTAAAATCATTTGTTTAAATTTGTCTTGCCCTAAAGTCTCTCTGATTCGACGCTGTGTGATGTTTCAACAGTACCCAAATGTCACGAGGTGGGAATGTATGAAATCTCCCATTTCTTATGGTCCTTGGTTATCGTTATCTAGGAGATGATCGATCAAGGTGTTATTGCCCGGATCAAGTAAACAATAAAACAAAATACGACTCATAAAATGTACAGTAAGCTTGCAATGACCAACACATCATGCCAAAGTGACAATGTCTGATTTTTGGGATCATGTACAACTAACTATATGTACAAAACAAGCGAGACATCATTCAAAATTACTTCCATATTGTTCATTTTTAGCACATACCTTTAAATTTATAATCAAGTTATAAGCGTGAAAGAAGAGAAAAAACTTACATTTGGATTAATTTCATGTCTGATTCAATATTTTGCTTGCTTTTCCTAATGTACTGCTTGTATTCTTCTTTATTATATAATTATTTTTCCAACTTGAAATCTAGCTATAGAAGATAGTTACTTCCGTTTACCAGCCAAAATTATTCCATCCATTAATTGGCTTGTACATTTATGATAAATAATTTTAAAAAAGATATTTCTCAAAATGTTACTATTTGAGATTCTCAGGCCCGGATAATGTATGATAACCTTCTATACTGACTCATTTATATATTTCTTTATTTATTAAATTTTTATTCGCGTATATGTTTTCTTTTATATACTGATTTATTTTCTTCGTTCTTATTTATTTTTTATGCTTTATTTATAAATGAGGTTTTATTTATTCACGATTTCTTCCATTTATTTATTCGCTTTTATTTTTTACGAATATAGTAAATTACATTATTGCTTTCTTTCCTCTCAACTGTTAGCCCAGATTTGTCGTAAGATAATATATCAGTCGATCCGGGTTTATAATGATCATTTAAATTAAAAGATTAATCAGCAGAGCCTTCATAGGTAGATATTTGTTTATCCACGCTGTTTGTGGTAGGGTGCGTGTTAAGTAGAACAATAAATTACATTTACTTGTTTTTGGTTTGTTGGATCGCTCCCTTTTTATTCCTTTCGTAGCTGGATATAGCTCTCTGGGGAAACGCAGACAAGGTTTTATAACATGTTTATGTTTTAGGACCAGAACAATCTCAGAATAATGGAATTGGAGTTATGTTATGTAATTCGAACGGGCAAAGATTGGCTTTCCTTTTCGACATTATTTCAAACTAAACCTTAACAACTTCAATCAGCCATTTTTCTTGCTTTTGTAATATGTGTAAAGTAAAGCCTCCCTTGCTGAAAGTTACTTGCATGAAATTTCCCAACTGAATAGTTAGAGTTTTCGTAATTACCGATAGCATTACCTAGACATAAACTCGATTATGTGTTATATGTGACGTCATTCTAGTACGAGTCAAACATTAAGGTAGACGTTTATTGTGTGTATATGTGTGCGCTTAGTTATTGATGAATATACTGACATAAGCGTCATTAATGCTTTAAATGCTTAAATTTCCATAGGATTACTGTTCATTTCACAGCTTATCGCTATAATCTCATTTTAAATGTCAAATATTTTCCCTATACGTTACTTCCGTACACCTATGACGGGATGTTGCGCCTGCTCTAATTTCAACAAACTAACTCATAAACCATTGAACGTAATGTTATAAGAATAATGTACTATGGGTTTTCGGGTATAAATAATTACAACTTAAGTGTAAGCAGATACATCCATATTTGACCTTAATGGACACATTCGTTTGTCGTAGGAGATTATGGAGCTGAATAGAAGAATGCCACAAATTAGTTAATGAAGCGAAACCAGCCTATTTTTAGCACTAAAATCGCTGAACGCTCCAGCTGCAAAGACCTCTTCGCTATTGCTAACAAGTTACTGTCACGAAACAAATGTACACAACTTTCTACTCTGTTGTCTCAAGTCCACCTTCCAGTCCTGTTCACAAATTTCTTTTGTGATAAATTGCAAACCATTAGAGACCAACTTGACAGCACAATTTCAATTGTTTCATCATCACCATACAGTTGTGTAGCAGTATTTGGGCCTGCTTATTATGTACTTTCCTCTTGAACAATGCCCCAAAGTCTTGTCAACTTGATCCGATACCTACAACACCCTTTATTGATACTTAGATTCTATATTGTCTTCACTAACTGATGTTATTAACACGTTTCTCTCATCAGGAATATTCCCACCAGTTTTCAAAACTGCAATTGTAAAGCTTCAGTTGAAATAACGAATGTCTGACTCTAAAAATCTAACAAACATGCATTTCTGATGTTAAGTCGTGGATGACATGTAACAATGTGCAGATAAATGACGATAAAACTGAAGTCATTCCGAGGGCCTATTAACCTACACCTCAAACAATAAGTATCGGCAGGATCAACATTAAAATCAAACGTTCAGTACGAAACATATGTGACACTATTGAAAGATCTCTCTCTCTCTCTCTCTCTCTCTCTCTCTCTCTCTCTCTCTCTCTCTCTCTCAATGCGCCAAAAATTCATGAATACATTCAAGGCTGCATATCTGAGCTGAGATGCATAATCTCTCTTCTTAAGTCTCTTTCTATGGTGGCCACTGAAACAGTATTGTTGTCCGTCATACTCCAAGACTTGAATAGTGTAATTCTCTTCCATTTGGTTCGTCTCAATACCTACTACATAAACTTCAAAATATTCAAAACACTGTTGTTCGGATCATCATTAGAGTACAAAGAACTGAGTACTCTTCCCCACCCCCTTTTCTGTACCCTACACATTCCACTGGTTCGCTCCAAAATCAAGCACAAAAAATAATTATTTTTACAATGATTTGCAATTCCATGATCTAGAGAGCCTCAAGGAGATTAACTGTCTTTAACTAACTGGGCTAACTTCTTGAAATAAAGGCATATTATTATTATTATTATTATTATTATTATTATTATTATTATTATTTATTTGCAATTTTTAACACACACACACACAGACTATATATATATATATATATATATATATATATATATATATATATATATATATATATATATATATATATATATATGTATATATAAACTAATGTTGGAATGTACGTAGAGCTGTGTAAGAATTTATTATTATTATTATTATTATTATTATTATTATTATTATTATTTACATGACTTTTAGGTATACAATTATTCACATGAAGTTTAGGTCCCCAGTTCGATCTGCTTTAATTGTTACGATTGGACCAGTCGTATAGTTGTGCAGTGGGAGTTCTATAGTCAGTCTTATCAACAACAACAGTTAATGACCCAGTTACTTACCTTAATATCGTCGTGCTTTGAGTGTGCTAACTAATTACTTAATTAGTTATTGTTAGTTTCTTCTTGTTAATTCCAGGTCGGAGTTGGGTCCCTGCTTTTCGTGCTAGGACATATATGTCTTGTCTCCGGTGCCGTTATATGGAGTGAGAATCAAAACTGTCCCTATACGAGTACATACTGCCACTGCGTCAATCAGTTTGACATTGACTGTTCAGGAAGAAAGTTGCCCACAGTACCTTCGGCAAACCCTGTTCAGTGGTCTTACAGAGTCATCAACCTCAGAGGCAACAGGATCGCCGCTATTCAAGCCAACGACTTTGCCAAAGTTAACGTCTCTGCGATTCTACTCGATGGAAATTTCATCGCGTCTATTAAAGACGGGGCTTTTATTGGTGTCAGGAATGATCTCAGATTACTAGACCTCGAGAACAATAATCTGACTTCTCTTCCACGGGAACTGGAAACACTCAACAACCTGGAGTACCTTGATCTGCGAGGAAACCGTATTCCCTCTATTGAGTTTAACGATACAATAATGAGACGAATTGGCGACTACATGAAGACCTTTTACTTTGGGTATGAGGAGCTCGACGCTTGGCCCAACTCCATTCGTCATTTTCAGCAACTGCGCCAACTGGAACTCAGCGGAGGCAGTATGTCCGAGTTACCGATATCAGCATTTCAGGGATTCGAGTGGACCCTTCGGGAGCTGTCCATAAGAAACACAAAACTTATTTCTGTGCCAATTGCTCTCCAGAATGTACACAGTGTCGAGACTTTCTATTTTGATGACAACACACTAGTTGGCGATGCTGGAATTCTGGCCCCTGCATTCGCTGGGATGGTGAAGACCGTGAAAACACTGACGCTAGAAAATGATGGTCTTACAGATTTTCCAGATATCTTGTTAACACTTCAGGAAGTTCAGAACCTGAGCTTGGCAAGAAACAAACTCGAGTTCGTGAGCGACGCTTCCGTACAGAAGATAGCCAGCACAAAGCTCACGATCCTTAACCTGGAGGAGTGTGAACTTGATCGGGTTCCTGGAGCCCTCTCCCAACTGACTAGCCTGCAGGATCTGGACCTGTCAAACAACCGAATATTCACCATAGAGGGAAACGACTTTCAGAAATTGGTTAATCTTTTAAGTTTGTCACTGAACAACAATAATGTGTCCTATGTTTCCAACAGTTCCTTCGGAAACCTCCGTGCTCTTCATAAACTCGAAATGAAAAATACCAGTCTTAAATTGGTGCCGGAGGCAATCAGAAATATCCTACACCTTCAGGTGCTTGATTTGAGTCGCTCGGAGCCTTTGATAGAATGCACATGTGGAACGATGACATGGCTGTTTCGTCTTTTCCAGCATCACAATTTTACAATCCACGGAGAGTGCGAGACTATTGAAGGCGGCATCGAAAACTACGCACGGTTTCGAGTACCTGCCTACTGTCTATGACAATTGAAAGATCCTATTCTTACATGATCACCAACCAAAACAAGAAAAATATTCATGCCAGTGATTTAATGACTATACGAATATATTCAATACAGTTTGTTTCAAACTACATTAATATTTGCTTGAAATTTTAATATAGACCAGCCTAACATCACACGATATAAATTGTCACTTTTCTCAAGTACAATATTTATATTCCTAAATGACAAAATCACAGTCCCAAATACAATTGAAATGACAATATTTTATACAACAATTACAATGAACTAAAATTGAATTATGTGATGTGTGGTTGATCTGGATTTTTAATGGAGCTTTAACAATTTCTTTTCCGTTTATAGCGATGTCTAGCGCTGGGGAATCATGCCGAAGACATGTAGCAACACATTATCCTGACACCAGGCCAAGTCCTAACACTAAACTATTAATGCAGATCGCCAAGCGAGGCAGCTGCAAGAACCGTTTTTATAAGTCTTTGGTATTACCTGGCCGTGTTCGAACCCGCGATCTCCCGCATCCGAGGTGGACACTCTAACCACTTAGATCACAGGAGCGGTCGAATTATGTGATAATTATTTGACATAAGCACAGTGTTAACCAGCCATATAAATTAATTAACTGCTTTCCTTTGCAGTTAGAAAAATTGCGGAGTTTTAGTACCGTGTTCATGATTATAAATTACCAATTATTTTAAACCCACGCAGCTGTAAACGTTTGACCGCTTACCTCACATCAAATATAGAATATTGTCGTGAAGACTGCCCACCAGGAGAAGAAAACCTATTTCCAAGGGCGATAATTCTAACTGAAAATTAAAGCTATCTGTCATAAACTAAGCGGATAGTGGTAGGACTGCAGGGTCTTGTAACATCAACGAGAATAGAACAATCATATCATTGAGATTTGCACGGTAATCATGTACTAGGTATATTCTTGCCTCCTTTGTCAATCACATCAAACCCTTCTCTATAGAGCACTACACTTCCCAGAATTCAAAAGATGGCAAAGACTTACTTCCAAGGAAGGTAATTCTGACTAGGAATGAAACCGGTCTATAGAATATGAATACATCACATGATATATTCTCGCGTTCCGATTAACTTATTATAGGAATCTATGTTAACACAATATATATTTATCTTGATTACGCTTTGCAATACTTGACTAAGGAAGCATGGTAACACTCAAGAGTACTTTTGTCAACGTCAGTTGTTCAGAGCACACAGTAGCACATTTTGAAGTCTCGAACTCACAGCGGAAGCATCAACACCATCAACTTGAAAACAGTGGCTGCTTGTCAGAGAATGTGAGGGGGAGGGAGAATCAAAAATAGATCTTGCGCGGGAAACCAATAATTTATTTTTCCGGGAGGAAAATGTCAAAGTTTTAATGGCCATCCTAATGCCACACATTTATGTGTGGATTCATAGTTGTATATTAGATTCTCACTGGAAAATCCGTCACGATGAATATCGGGCCGTATATAAAAACAAAGATCCTTTTTAAACAGAATTGTTCCTTTCTAGAGTACTGAAGAAGAAACTATAAGTATATATTTTTCACATGTGAAAATATGGAATGAAAAAATAAGAAAATAAGTCCCTATATTTCATACTTAGGAATATATATATATATATATATATATATATATATATATATATATATATATATATATATATATATATATATATATATATAGAGAGAAAGAGAGAGAGAGAGAGAGAGAGAGAGAGAGAGAGAGAGAGAGAGAGAGAGAGAGAGAGATTCTCTTTGCTGGATATATATTTTAATCGTTTAATGTTATGGTGCTACGAATGCGGCGAGATTTACTAGAAACATTGCTGAATGCATAAGTTTACTTATATTCATCCAGTAGTTTTATCTAATGTACTTCATGCCTCTAACTTCCTGGTTCATGACTAGAAAAGTAGAGAAATGCTCTACATATTCCTCAGGCATACGAAATTAAAAATGTAATTCCTCGTGTCTCGGCATAAAGCCATTTCTTCTTAATACTTTTGCGTATGTTGACTGACATTAAAACAAGTGGAAAGCTAAATATTTCCCTTAACATACTTTTCAGATAAAAATTGGCTTTAAAGTGTAGTAGCATTTGACAATTTGATTTTACATTGATTGATTGATTGATTGATTGATTGATTGATTGATTGATTCATCGATTGATTGATTGTCATACAAAACTATGGTCATTGACACATAAAAGACTCATTATAAGAAAAATTACGATGCTTTCAGCTTTCCTGTTAATGGTATTGCTAAATCACTGACTCCATGACTCAGTCGGATGTTAACATATTTCAAATTCCGGTTCGTCTTTGACCGATACTATATCTATCTTGGTCATTAAGTAATCTGTAGTCATGGCATAATTGTAGCTCTTTGTGTCTCTTCATGAATCATTAAGGCTTTTCGGATCATTCCGGTCTCATGATGCTTAGCTGATTGTCTTTATTCAGTATATTCCAGTTGTCTTAATTTCTAACGTTTTATAAATTATACAGAATATCAGTACATCACCAATTTATATTCATTCAAATAAGGACCACTGCAAAAAAACATTAACTAAAAGTTTATATAAAACTTGTATGCTAATGAGTAGGCATGGATATATTAACTTTGGCGATAGATTAATTGGGCTGATATATTATCGTAAGATCCATCCACTTTTCCTGATACTACTTTGATAGGCTCTGCTAAGTATTCTTGTCAGGCAATACCAAGACCAAACGAATGCATGGTTGCATGGTAGAGCCGTAGAGAGCGATCACGGGTCCTGAGGTAAGAAACACACTCCTAGTTCTTGTACAAACAAGATTTTTCTTTTATAAAATTAAAAAGTGTTGTTCGGCCCGGGCCCCGGGGATATATCTCTTGTCGGCCCTGGAGCTGCAGCTGCACAATTGTATCAAACGTGCAATCGTACTATTGGTATATACGGTCCCACATCGTTCGTGTCTTCCACAAAACTATAAAACCAGTTATGGATGAAGTATACCAGTAGTACTGGTGTTGGGAAATGTATCCAATTATGTGTAGTATGCAGCTGAGGTACTGATGAACTGCCATGTGATACTACTCTTTTGTGATGTTGGTGGGTAGACTAGTCTACTAGAGATACGTATTAGGTATCCTAGTTATATTATCTATACAAAACGTCACTTCCGGAAACAAACTTCTAGCCGAATGGGAGTGGAAAACAGTATGTTCAAATTTGAATACGAGACGTGAGAGGAAACAAATCTTCCGACGAGGCAAGGAGACGGTACCAATAGACTCCCGGATTTATAAAACGCTGAATGGTCTTCACGAGGTCCCACAAGAATCTAAAGAATGTTGTGGCATCGGTCCAACTGCAGCCTTCAGACTGGGAGGATCAACCGCTCTAAGAGATGGAAACGTTATTTAGTACAATTTGCACCAAGAAATCGACCGAGTAGGGCAACCGGAGCAAAATCAGTTTGTTGAAAGTTGGCTTTAAACGGCTATATGGAAAATCTAAAATTAAGAATAAAATTAAGACAGAGAGATGGAGGTAAGGAATTAGTCGTAAGATGATACTGAACTAGAAAGCGGAATGTGTGTGCAGATAAATGCATAAAATGGAGGGGGGGGGGGAAGAGAACTAGCTAAGATCCGTTGCCACAAATCCCTGAAAATTGAAAAATCGTAGGGGTTGGTTTTTTTATTTCTAAATGAACTACATATATGTTGAATAGCTTAACATTTCTTATGGTAATGTCTCTGTTTTATAAAGAGAGAAAGCCGCACTTCAATTTCTTATCATTAAAGAAATTTGTATTATCTCTTCATTTTTCTGCAAACAAATATATAAAACATGAAAAACTATAAACAGTTATTTTTTACTACTCTGAATTATTTTTTGAAAAACTGTAGCTAAACAGATTAGGATGTTGAATCAAGAGGTAGCTTCTCTAATCTAAAAAAGAAAAATAAAAGTTGAATATGTAACACTGGACCAGACAGGCAGACATTTATTTGTGTTGAGTGAGAACATTGATACCAGCTAGTACACTGGTACACTGGAAGGAACATCATCTGATCGACCGTCACTCTATCATGATCGTGGTACGAAGACATTACTGACCACTACTGGCAGTGAAAGATATATTCAAATGTTCCTAGTTAAATGAATGAATGATGAAAGATTCATTGCATGATTTGCTGATTCTAAAGCATGTTGGAAGAAATGTGAAAGCTTCTTTAATATGTTCTCGAATCATAAAATAACCAAACATTTAAAAAATCAAGAGTTTGATAGAATTATAATAAAGAAATATAGATACATTTATGAAAAATGCAACTTCGTTCAGATTCTGTAGAGGTAACAATTAATAGTTGGATCATCACTTCATTGTAATGAGCACTATTTGAAGAAGGTAATAATTCAGAAAAATAAGAAAATTTGATTCTTGAAATTTCAGTTACATTGAATAATCTGGCATGTGAAAGTGAAAACATTCAGTATAGAGAATTTTGCCATTGGAGAAAGTCCACAAATATAATAAATAAAAGTGAAACGATTTATATAACTTGACGTTTATCGGATTTATTACAAACCCGATTCTAACAGGAAACAAGCGAAAGTGTAATAAAGATTTTCTTCCATTGCAAAGGATCTTGACTGATGATTACAATCGTACAATGCCAACTGAACCAAACCAACTTTGAAATATGAAAGTATGTATCAAATACATTAAATAAACTAAAAGCTTTATGTGCAATAGGGTCTGAAACTAACGAAGACACAAAGACGAACCTTTGCTGAAATCATATATGGAACTCAATATGCGTCTGAGACAAAGATTCAAATGAATCTAAAAAGGAATTCTTTACCTTCATGAATTTATCAAGCAGTTCGAGTCACATAATAGTGGGAGAACAGTTAAAATTTGTCCAGACTAAAGCAAAAATTCCAAGTGTCAAAAAGACTTATTGCTCGCCATCAGAATAAGTATAGATGACGTAATGGTGCTTATCTTGATGGAAAACCGAACCATCAAACTAATTTAACCAATTTATTTTCGCTTTAAGGTATTTTAACTGTAGATATCATTGGCAAAAGTATAACAACTATATATATATATATATATATATATATATATATATATATATATATATATATATATATATATATATATATATATATATATATATTCTTTGTGCATTGATATTTAGACAGAAAACATTAACAGCAGCATGAATAATTACATCAACGTCTACAACACTAAAGACTATACTAATGATAGCATCTATCACATCCATCCAACAAACACAAATATTACTGGACTAGTGAAGGAAAAGCCAACAGTTGTGTTTTTTAAGGGCGAAATTGTATTCATCTAGGTCTGATAACAATGATAAAAAGTTTGCAAAGAAATACAATATTACATGATTTTAAGAATATGAAATTCGAGATGTACAGCGATTGCTTCTTCAAATGCTAGGGCAATTTCCAAGCCAAAGACTAAGCGAAAGGTACAAAACTAGATATATACTAACCAAATGAACAACGTAGCAGTCTCTGTCTATGATAACGAGATTTTGGTCGGCATCATAAACACAATACTCGTTAGATACATCAGTACCGTGTATCAAAAATGTTTCTTTTGTTTTGTTGTAAAGTATCTACCGCATCTCTTTGTGCTTCATTTGTGGTGGGAGTATCAGAAGTGAAGAGCATTGTTCTTTTTGTAAAGGACACTAGAAACAACCACAAAAATGTTTCCTTTTCTCTGAAATTGTTCATTGCGGAATTATCATTTTGCACGATTACCCATACCGTACTGAGACATTTCAAAATATCTGCGACATGAGGTTAATCAAGTTAGGTTCGTTGCACTTCGTACACCATCAAGATTCCGATAGTTATCAATAAAAATAAAGTATTGGTTTCTAGACACATATCAGTCTCAAACACCAAGCACGTATCTTCATATCAGCCTCAAACACCAAGCACGTATCTTCATATCAGCCTCAAACACCAAGCACGTATCTTGTTCATCCACAGGATATATGACGATCATTTTCTTGTCTTTGGGGAAACTCGTTTTATCATAAGTCTCGTTCAACAGAAAAACTAGACAGAAGATCACGATCATCCCAATATAATTGAAATTCCTTGTATTCATTTTGTATCAGACTAAGCGCAATCAATGTTTTTAGTCACCCCACAAATTATCATGCTATAAGGCCCTATCAAATACATTTATACATGCATAAAGGAGACTTTATTTAACTTGTCTTGAATGTTGAAGTTGGTAATTATGTACAAAATAAGTATGTATTTTGTAACCATGAACATTTTCATTTAATGTATCATCTTTGTCATTCGTGTCTGACTCTATCTTCAAAAGTAAGCAATCACTAGAATCTTTGCCTGATTTTCCTCCAATCTTTCTATCCATGATTTACTATTTTTACATCGGAAACGTAGGTTAAATACATATCTTAAAAATCTATAACATTTCCATCTTTATTTATGATCCTAAAATTCAATCTGTTAATTGTATCCCATTTCAAAATGCTGATAACAAACTTCAACATAAACTGAAACAATGACTCTCTAAATAATAGGTATAAGCTGTCAAAGCCTCAAATAATGGCTATTAGTGTCATTTTTTGTCTTAAATGTTGCATTCTTTGAATCACATCCCGCAACCTGTGTCAGACCTAGTAGGTACCTGTGTAATTGCTTGACTACTGAGTTAGATTTAGTAGATGCCTGTATAACTGCCTGACTACAGTATCAGATTTAGCAGGTACCCCCATTATTTCATGTGCATTTTAAGGTTATAATAACAATCAGAAATTTAAACAACCCTAGTTTCATTCGTACCATTGATGTAAGTAAAAATGCTGTTTTTGAGTTCATTGAAAACATTAATAATCAACAGTAAAACATTTTCTCTGTAATGAAATAGACAGTCTGACCTTTCTCTTATCATTTAATCTGGACAAAATATGTTTTATTGTCAGATAAATTATTGCTTACAATCATTTATTAAATAATGATTTTATCCAAAGGTTACTGAAATCAGAAACTTGAAAACTTTCTCAAATTGAACCAATTATGAACAAGAGAAGAATTTTCTAAAGCAATTGGATACAACAGTATGTGCCGAGCTTAAAGTTTCCTGGCAAATTTTGCTGACAATTCCATTTTGTCTCGCTCGATATTTCCTTATTTATTTAGTATAATATTGTAACATACAAGTTTTACTTCACTTAATGCATACGGTGATGGCAATTTTACAAGCAATTGATTTGGAACTAGCTAAGTAAAAATACTGAATGTTCAGCTTGAAAACATACTAAACGTTCATGATTCATGGTAAACCTATTGCTATCTTAAGCGCCTTCCTTAAAAGCAACAGTGAGTGCAGATTTAACTGCATGGCAAATACAGTTAATAATGCTTGTTATTTCTGCCAACATTTCAGAATTTATTTTTCCAGAACGTTAACAATCGGATGCGTAGAATTGTAGGTATTCCTGCTATTAGGTTATATGTAGACATACTTTCTTGTCTATTTGAGATAATTGGACTTTGCTTCATTGTTCATGATTACAACCAACATCTTTTGCAATGGTGATGTCGATCCCGGGTATCTCTCTGAAGGAGAAAAAGTCACTATAAAGAAACATGTTTTGACCAAAGGAACAAGTCGCTTAACCAGCATCAGTACTGCCTATCGCATACAAGGTTCTGTTCTTTGAGTTTTGTTTAATTTAATTTGCGTAATTTGAGGTGATCATCTAGCGATGTTTTACGTGACTTGCGATGTGTGCAGTGACAGCTAATATCAAATGTAGGTACCAAAGTAAAGAGATGGTACGAAGATACGTTACAGGTGTCAAAAGACATAACCGGTTTCAGTAAAACTTTAACATGTTGCAAAACATGTAGAAAGACATAGATCATAGATGGCGGCATGAAGAAAAGAGACCTTTATTTGACCAAAGCATATGTTTGTGATAATGCTATTTTAATTTATTATTTCAAACGATGTGCCTTTGTTCATTTATCTGATTTTAAACAAAAAAGAAACTAACTTAATTAAGCAAAAGATCATCAGTGAAAGAATTCAATCATTTTCGAAGGGCAACTCCATCAATTAAAAATATTTCCAACAGAATCGTCAAAAATCGATTTTATTTGCTAGATTTTACGGTACAATACAAAGCGAGTTCTGTAATAATAACTATGGTAACAACTGATGTTAATTGACACAAATGTGTCAAAGCAAAATAAGTAGTGCACATTTTATTTATCAATCATTTACCAAAACATTTTATCGTCCTGATTTTCAGTTGGACTTGTGAAACATGAATGTACAAAACTTATCAATGTAACACTCATGGCAGATACGGGCAAACCTAAATTTTAACAATCTAATAAAGTATTTCCATTTTATTTGGTGTTGTCCTCCTTAACTTATGTTTGCAAACGATGAAGTCATCGGTTGAAAGAGATTTGCTGTTCAATGATATTACTATGTAAATTTGGACACCTGACAACCATTTGCACATGCTTACAGCGCTAGGATTTACAAAGATTCCATATGTCTTCTTGAATCGTTTATCTCTTCCTTCCAACTCTTTGTCAGTCAAGGAATTACCGATTATCTCACTGCATGTTCTGTTTGCAATATCTATGTTCAATTTTTATTTGTTCTTTTATATTTGAGTCGAAATGGGGTTATTGCTATTTTTGTATTCGATAAATTACGAATCATTCTAGAGGTGAATCGGGATTTTATGTCAAGCTGGCTTTGTCCATTTTCTAAGCTAGTTGGAAATAAAAATCAAACTGGAAAACATGGTCGAGATTGGTACAGATTTTGATCAGAACGAAGTTCAAAGTCTTGCATTTTCAAACAGAAGTTGATGATAAAATACAGTTTGCAGAGCAAGGTCTAGGGCGTTTTGACATTGTTCCAAACAGTTGTAACAGTATAAACTTTGCAGATGCTTGTAATATGCAGGTGTGAGTGTGATATATGCACATTTTAAGTTAATGTATGCGATTTGATATGGAATTAAACCCATGACCTGTGTGAGGATACGATACACTAATGTGTTGGGGACATGATCAAGTCTTAACGAGTTCATCAGTTAACTGTCACGTTAACGGGTGAAGCGTTGGTTGTTTGTTAAGAATTCCAAGGGTTGAAATGCAGAAACAGCGTCAATACTTTCTGAAGTATTTGTCATAAGTTGAAACTTTGCACAGATTGGTTTATTAAAGGAAGTTGTGAAACCATGGATGGTTTTTTGTTACTTTTTGGCGGGTAAATAAACCTGAGATCCTGCCTGGCTAAGATACAGTTAGGGGTGTGTTTCCATACGAAGTTTCGTGCTTTATAATGTCTTACGCTGTAAAATTAGTCTAGTTGAGGAAAGTTGTGTTTTTCTAGTTTAAAACAAAAATCCAATGGACGTGTATTGGAAGCTTTGAGTGACGATTCTGCTAAAGGGGGAAAAGAAATCAGGGTACCGTATCTAAGATTCATACAATTTTTCTTTGACAGCAGTCTGAAGATATGTTTTATTTTATATGAATCTTAAGATAATTGTTGAATTCATTTGTCTTGGATGATATATGACTCGTGTGTTCTAAGAATTTTTTATATTATTTCCTTGATATACGTCATACGAATCATGTATGCTAGGAATTGATTATTATTAGGTCTGTAGGATGTTTGGGCCTTTTGATTGTTGGTTAGCAAATACTGTAGTTAAGACAAGGGGTGAATTTCTTTAATTTTTTTTTATAAATAACATGTGAATTCTTTAAACAGACAATTGATTGTATTAGCATTAGAACAACAATGATGGCTATCTATTATCAACCGCATGGTGCAAGCCAAGATAGTGATTAATTGTTCATACGGGAGGGTCTTAATTGTTTATTATAGGTCACTGGCCACCTATATTGTACAAACGAGTGATATTATTATAGTCATAAACAAAACTCATTTGTTATGTATACACACCACAAAAATGTTTAATCAGACTTAAAAATCCGCTTTTTTAAATGAAAAAATTATTAGGCAATCTCCGTAAACAATCGATAGTTTCCGCGTGCCAAACACGGATATGACGTACATTTATCCCTTCTATTCAACCTAGCTTTTCAAGTGTTTAATTTCCCCACGTAAATGTCTATGTGATATATCTTACGATCGTGCTTTTTGTACAGCAAATATGGTGCACTGTGTTGCATATCGATGCAACCAAAAGAGTGATGATGGCGAAAAGGGTTCTTTCTTTTTCCGAAAGACCCTGTTTACCAGAAAAAAAAAGGTGGATACAAGCCGTAGGATCGAATAGGATGAGGGATGGGAAAGTTGTATCATTTATGCCGGATTATAGTTAATTTGGCACAAAGACAATTCGGCCCAACTCAAGACACAATTAGGCCCAACTTAACAGTAGTTTGAACAAGTTCTTTTACTATGCAAGATAGGTTTTAGGAATAGATTTTAAGGAAGAAAAAAAAACTAAATTTAAACAAACTATCTTGATATTCTTTCAAAGAAAATAATCATACTTCGTAACATACATATATATGAGAGAAAACACAAACTGACATATTTTGCTCGTTCTAATTAAAATATTTATATACATTTTTTATGCTAAAAAAAATACATGCATCTGCACAACGACATTCTCAATTAAACTCTTCCGGTCATATTATCAATACTGATTTATAAAACAGTAATACTTTAACAGATAATATTTTACAG
>JAECUM010029862.1:0-23127 GCA_016617855.1 Megalonaias nervosa
TATATATATATATATATATATATATATATATATGTTACGTGTAGGCTTGTACAAATGTAACAAAAGAAAAGAGTGAAGTCAACAAGTTTTGTAAATTTTAACAAAATAATTTATTTTCCTAGAAAACAAGATTAAAAAAATATGAAATAGGACTTACGGTTTGTGAAAACAGTCCAAAAATTAATCCTAGAATTGAGAAATATAAGTCCTATCACTAAACAGTTCTAATTGAATCCAGGTTCGAATCTCTATGAAGTTCCAACATGGAAGACAATGACATTAGATGAGGTCGTTGTACTAATGGCAACGGTTCCTCGTTGAAACACAATTTATAATGTTCTGTTTAGAATTCCAGAATAAATTTCCACTGAATATCTTTGTCCCCAGAAATTTTATAAAAAAAGAGCACTTGTGTAGTTTTCTAGAGAATAAATTATTAAATTCCCAAAAATAGATGAACTTCAGAACAAGCTGGCAACAACAATAAAAACCTCTTGAGCCCTCAAGGTTTAAAATAAGACTGAACCAGAAAACACTGTGATTGAGAATTAAACCCAACTAAAACGTCATTTTGACACTCGTGATGAGTCACATGATCACTAACTTTGTCCGATCAGCGCAGTAAAAAATATGTCAATTATCACGTAAGCAAGAATAGCTCTATCTAAAAATTAGATTTCCACACTGGAATAAATTAAAAAAGAAAGGCTGTTTACAATTCAGCTATCACGTAGGCTGACAATGACCTTGGTAATAGCCAATCATTTTCACTAAGTGTTTACAAAACGTCTCAACCAAGGTGAGCTAAAAATACTGATAATGTAATACCTTTTACGTTCAAGTCAGGTCAAAACAGAGAAGTGATTTTTCGAAAATAGTCGAATCCCGTGATAATTATCATTATAATAAAATCTAATGAAACAAAAATAAAATAAAAAAGAATTTAAAACACACAAGTAATTTAATTACATATTCGTAACATTAGAGGGGCTTTGAGAACTTTCTTTATTCCATGGAATATGCTTCTTTTTATCTGTATTTGGGAACTTCATTGGCAAGACTGGTGCACGCGCCTCTTTATATGCGTCATGTAAGGATATACTTGAGAAGGAAAGTCTTCCTATTTCATCCTAACCCTTGCCATGGCACGAACGAAACAAACTGCCAGAAAGTCCACAGGATTGAAAGCAGTTCCATAGAATTCGGTGCAGATATGCAAGAACAGAACAGATAAATATAAACATAACATATAGAATATTTAAACATAACATTGGACAAATAGACTATTGTATTCCATGTGCTACTCGTGTAAAACGAAAATGTCAAAAAACGGAATTATCAGAGCTGGAAAAATACTTCGACACGAAAAGAATAGACACAAACGAAGGATCAGCTTTACAATGCTGCTACAAAAAAGGGACACAGGAGATTGACCTGTCTGAAACACCAACAGAAAGATGACCCACAATGTCAATGGTAATGGTCGCTTTATATATAAAAAAAACCCCCAGATACTTCACCAAGATAGCAGAAAGTTTGAATAGGAAAGGAGATAGAGGATACATCTTGAGGCCGATAGGAAATGAACAAATTATACCATATGGAAAATTATTAATAGGAGAAGCAGCAATAGTTAAAGAACCTGAGCTCATCAGGAGAAAAATCAAAAAGAAAACAGCAGAACTTCATATATCGGATTTACACATTCAAATTCCATTACAAGCTACAGTTGAGCGCTTTGAACAGAAATTTCAAATCAAAGTTACAAGGGCTAGAATGGACACCCACCCGTGATATCCAATAAAAAACGGAATCAGAATATTAGAAATAGAAAGAGAAAAGCTCTACACGATGAAAAATGTATTCTTTTTACACGGATTTTTGGTAAAGACGCGGTACAGAGGATGCATACACCATAGAAAATGCAACAAATGTGTGAAAGTAGGACATGTACCTAAGAAGTGCCCAACACAAAACAACAAGGGACAACCCATATCAGTGAACTAACGATTTATCCCAAACAGAGCAAACAGCAACAATAAACAGAGAAAGAAAAAAAGAAACAACAACATAAACAGCAACTAATTCAACAACACAAGGGTGAAACAGGAAAAGGCAAATAAGAACAACAACAACCAAAAGAGCAACAAAAAGAAGTACAAGAATAACAACAACAACAAAATATAAACCACAGAATCAGCAACAAAAACAAGAAGTAAAAGAACACCAACAAAAGGAGAAACCACATAAATAAATCCAACAAAACTCTAATGGTGACCAAGTAACAAAAACTGAAACTATGACACTAGACTTCACGAAATGGACTGCAGAGAAACTAAGACTAAAGAAAAAGGCCAAAAGAAGCCTTAAGAAACAACAGAAGAGAAGAAACTATTACAAACTTGATTTTGACGAAGAGCTAAAGGAAGAAAATATTACCTGAAAAAAAACAACACAAAACAAACAAACAAGCAAAAGATCCGTAAAGGACCATGAAACCTTACAATTGAAAAAGACGCTAGAAAATTGTTAAGCAACTTAACTTAATTCAAAAATATATAATTCACCTTCAAATAAAAAATGGAAACACAAATACTAAATCGTATGATTCTATAGCACCTATCAACACATAACTCAATGCCTTTAGGTACACATACAATTAGGAAGGGGGCATACCCTGTAGTGTTAGGAAAAGATATAAAGGCCCCTCCCCCCCAAAAAAAGTATGGATGTGAAGGAAAAGATCCCTCACACAGAATACAAATGGAACAGAAATTACGCGGACTTAAAATAAACTATTCTTCTGATTTTTTTTACATAGGTTTACACAAGGGTAAAGGAGTGTTTATAGATAATCTATACCCACACAAACACATTAAACCCAATAAACTTATGGGGTGGATGGGGTGAAGTGATGACGACGACATACGCGAAATACACAAATTATACAAAACATAAAGCAAACGAAAAATGACACTGATTAGAATGTGTTATCTTCTCAAGAGATCTGGGTAGCCCTGAAAAGGGCTATTTTGTTGCTGATCATGGATTTAATCGTCTACTTCCAGGATTTAATACGTCTTGCCACTGGTTTCACATTGGCACAGGGACGTCTCTTTGTGATGAAGAAGTAGAAGTCCTCAGTCACCATCTTAATTTCCTCCACTCCTTCTCCCTCTTTTTACTGTTGCTGCAGCTTCCATTATAGAAATGTTTGATACCTTGCAAGCCCCTACCCGTCTTTTTTCTTATCTTCCCATTCTTCCTTCTCCCGGATGAATTTCTCTTTGATGACGTTATTCGATGAGCAAGAAATAGAAGTACAGAAAAGAGTAAAGTAAGTGATAACAATTTTACATAAAAAATCACTGTATATGGCTTTATTGAAGGCGTAATAGAACTATAATGGTAAAGGTTGAAAATTAGGTACCATGAACAAGGTATTCACTCTCAGATAATCTGGAGGAAAATGTATAAGCTCCCAAAGTCTATTTTTATTTTCTTTCAGATGGCCTGGTTAACATTCAACACAATCAAATCAGTTTAGTTTTAACCATGAATAAATCGTGCAGCAGTGCTATGCACATGTGTAAAACAGTTCTGACCAGTGAAAATACCCATTAAGATACCTCATAACATGATAACTGTTGAAGCAACCGTGGGAAACGTCATCTGCACTAAATAGAGGGGAGACTGAATAGAAAGACTATTTTTTTAAAATAACACTTATCTTCTAACTTCTATGTGCAAGAAGACTTAAAATATAAATAGGTTAATCAGTAATGGTATCGTGATAGACTCAAAGGATACACTGGACTACTTGTTAATAACAATGTATACATAATTTAGTTATGATTGAATATGGCATTCTTAACAATATGACAAAGAAAGCAACAAGCCTAACCAAAGAAGATTTCAGTGGCAGACAATTTCAAATTTCTGTATTGGTGATCACCCCAAAAATACAGCTATGTTATAAAACATTTTAGCGAAAATAAACGGGGGTTTTTTGTGGGTTTTTGTTGGTGTTCTTCTAAAGCTAGGACAAAAACGCAAAGAAATCTGTATGTGAAGAAATCTTATTCAAAATGAAATGAAAACTCGTAGACCATCTAAAACAGAATCAAAGAACAAGCATTAAATCGGTTTCTATTTTCCTTTTCAACATAAGATAAGGACACATACATGCTGTCGGAACGTTTATAATTCTAATAATTGGATACTACCTTCAGAATATAAAATAATAATTGCGAAAATGGATTTAAGTGGTATCCTACCGCCAGTCATGGACTGGGAAGCTTCAAATCTCCCCGAGCAATGGGAAAACTTACAACTATATGTGGAATTTTTATTCAACGGACCTTTGAAGGCTAAGCAAAAGTCGGAGAAAGTGTCTTATCGTCTAATTATTTTGTTGGTACTTGCCAAGGTTCCCGGGCTGGTACCTTCTTCCCTTATTTTATTATATATGCTCGTATTATCTTTCTCATCCCATATATCTTTCATTTCGCTATATTTCATTACAAATTGTTTCATGTGTTTAAATTTTCTGGGTAGTTCAAGTAATTTCGTTATTCTTATATATTTCTGGTTTGTTCCTTAGGGTAAAATCCAACCAGCACACACACACACAAACACACACACACACACACACACACACACACACACACACACATATATATATATATATATATATATATATATATATATATATATATATATATATATATATATATATATGTATGTACTGCTTCCCAGATATAATTTGGTTCTCCTTTCAGTTTTCTAAATCAATTGATACTGTACTCCTTCCATTGCCTTGAGGGGCGTCAGTGCCCAGATTGCTGTGTTTTGTCACTTTCTATTCAATGTATTTAAAGTATTCTCTTAATACGTTATTTCCAAACACCACTTCCAATGCTTTGACTTTTTCGTTTATTGGGGGTGGGGTGGGGGTGATCCTGGGTGATGCCTTCTTCAGTGGCCTATCAGTAGAATCTGTTATATTATGATTTTATTATTTTCGACCCTGATGATTTTCCAAATTTCTCAAATTCCTTTTCCAGATGTTTGTAGGAGTTTGAGTCGGTTATAAAGTTTGTGCAATAATCAGCATGTTACATCATTTTCAATTCACTTTTCCAATTTGGTATGTTTACTCCTTTAATGTTTATGCTATCTCTAATTTGAGAGCTAAGTATTTCTATTTCTATTACGTATAGTAGTATAGACAGGGGGCAGCCCTGTCTTGCCGATTTTTCCACCTCCAAGGCCTTGGTTGTCGTGCCATTTACCTGTACTTTTGAGAAGATATTGGTGTACAGGATTTTAGTCCATTTTCGGAAATTTTCTCCGAAACCGAATTTTGCCAGTGCCATGTCAATATAAGTATGTTCCAATCGATCAAGCGCTTTTTCTTGGTCAAATAAGATCATCGCTCCCTTATATCCTTGCATGTTCAGATAATCAATAGTAGTTCTTATCGTCAAGATATTGTTTTGAATGTCTCTTTCTTCACCTCCATAACTTTGGTTAATATTTATAATTTGGTTTATTCCTGTTCTGATTCTTTTGGCAAGAATCCTACTTAATATTTAGCAGAGAAACTGGTCGCCAATATTTTTATTCTTCCCCAAATTCTAAAACACTATTTAAATCAATTTTTGTCACCAAATTCTTTTAACAAAAATACAACAGTGAAGATCTGACGGGGACACATACATATATAAAATCCTTTACAAATTTCGGACTCAAGGGGACTTCTCAAAGGCTTACCAGCTAATATAGCTGGGAGTCTGCGAGGAGCCCACATATAAAGAATCCTGCTAATTTGAAACTAGATACTGACCCACAAGCGAATGTTCTTCCCTTGACCATATTTAACAAATTAAAAAATAAATCTCCCCATGGTAGCCCCAGAAAATAAACTCACTTTCCATACACATGCTTTTCTCTACCTGTGAGAGGTTAGATAGTGCTGTGTTGTTCGAACAATGCATACCGCACTGTAAACATATACATTTACATAGTACATGACCCGACAGCAGCATAAATCAGCCTCCAGACATTTATTGGTCCCGAGTTAGTGAAGCAGACATATTCTATAGATAAGGAATTTGTCCTGGAAAAATCGGTCGTATTACATAAACACAAGGATCTTTCTCATGGGATATGTTTATTTATAGGCGAATAAAAATTAAAGCAGAACGCATTACCAGTTGCAGACCCTACTGTCATCTGGAGGGAGGTGATGATGGGGAAGTGATCGCTACCTAATGTGCTTTCTTGATCCACCCACCAGTTAGTTATCTGTGCTAGTTTGGGTGTACAAATGGTTAGGTCGATTGCTGTTAGAGCGCCATCCTCAAGATCCAATCATAGTTTTAGATCCATCATTGAGGATGACCAGGTTGGATTCAGCAGCCCAAGCTTCTACCAACCTGCTCTATTGTCCGTTCTATTTCCTCCCCATAGTTCATTGCGTGCATTGAAATCCCCACAGACTATGAGATTTTCTGTTGGAGTTTGGGAGATTTGTCGGTAGGTGTTTAAGTTGATTGGGTTGACACTGCCTGGGTAGTAGATGTCAAAGATTTTAATAGTTGTTGGTCCGAAGTTGACTAGGACAGCCAGCATTTCGAATGTTTCTCTGACGTTTATTGATGTTGGAACTGTAATCGTCTCAGTATTGGGGAGTGTATTTATAATAAAAATTGCTAGCCTCCTCCTTTTTTCACATTAACTCTATGTTTGAAAATGCCTGGGGAGTATCCTGGAATTTTCGTTAGGTTCTTGGTATTATTTGAAAGGTGGGTTTCTTGTAGGCAGATTTTGTCTGGTTTTTGTTCTACTAAACTGAATTTGTGTTTTAATTCAGGGAGATTGATGATTAATCCCCGATAGATCCAATGCCAAATGATCATGAGCACTTGTGCTGTTTTCCAGAGAATATAAATTATTAAATCCACAAAAAATAGATGAACTTTAAAAACAAACTGGCATCAACATCAAAACACCTTGAGCTCTAAAGGTGTAAAAATACGACTGCCAAATCTACTAGAAAACGTCTATTTTAACCCAGGACTTTAGATCACATGGTGGCTCACGTGACGGGGCAACGTGATCACTAATTTGAACAGCGCAGTAAAAAAAAAAAAAAAAATGCCATTTTACACGTAGGCCAAAATAACCCTAGCTAAGAATCAGATTCTCACGCTGGAAATAAATAAACAAGAAACGCTGTTTACAACTTAGCTAACACGTGGGCCGAACATGACCTTGGTAATAGCCAATCGTTTTCATTCAAGGTTTACAAACGTCTCAACCAAGGTGAGCTAAAAATTGTGATAAAGCAACATTTTATGTTCTAATCAGGTCAAAACAGAGAAGTGAATTTTCCGAAAAAAAGATACAAATCCAGTGAAAATTATCATTACAATAAAATGTAATGAAACAAAAATAAAATAAAAAAGAATTTAAAACTAACACATAAGTAATTATATTACATATACGTAACAATTCACGATGGGTTTTTTTAAAAAAAACAAACGAGAGACACATTTTTTTCGAACAAAACATTTTTTATTTAACAAACAACTAGCCACTAACAATTAACAATAATATCAAACAAACTTTTTTTGACAAGGTTGACAACGTTGTGAAGTCATGTTAGATTTCCACTGATGGAAGTCATTGGGCCATTGATGTACACTACGTTTCCTAGCTAAAGACAAAAGATAGCCATAATGGTCACAAAACCATCAATATACTTTCTCATCGTTTCTAGAAGAGTTACGATCAAAATAGTCACTAAATGTTCTAAAGGATATCCAAGACTGTGTTGATGAAGAAAATACACACAATATTGTCCACACACCATGGAATCTGTGCCTTGTAATTTCACATTATTGAATCGTGTCGCCTGGGCATTTCTTCTCATAAAGTTGATGATGTCGTCTTCCAAAGGGGGTAATCCATACGAATCAAAATACTCCACACAAACCTCTTTAGGGAAGTAGACGGCGACCCAGTGAGTTCCTGGGAGATGACTGTCGTCCATGTTGATGACATAAGTTTGATGGTCATGAGGTTTGCGATGAGGTAGTTCATCTTTTGCGCACACGACAGGATTCCAAGAAGCAGTGTACGAACTGTTGCTCAAAAGGTAATAAAGTTCCCCAGGTATCCAATTTTTTTTTATTTTTTTTTTTTTCCACAGGTCATAAGTCATCAATTTAATTCTGACCTTTTGTTTGAAAATCTCTGACAAATAACCGTTTCTTTGCTTCGTCTCCGCACTCTGGGCTAAGAGAGCTTCGATGCGATAGATCTCCAGAACAGTCAATGGAAGGCAGGAATGATCACTCAAGCCTTTATACCACTCATGCAACACTGCTTCTTCCGAGATGAGACTCCAAGCATCCTCCAGATACTCGTCCAATTTTTCTTCTTGGCTCAGCATCAAACATGTATCATGTTGAATTTGACTGGGATGATCGTTTTGACATTCATAGCAATCTTTCTTGGTCAATTCCGTAATTTTATCCGCCGGGTGTTTGGAAAAACAGGACACTAAATGTTGTTCTTGTTCTGGCCATCTGAACGTGACCACTATGTTCTCTTCGTCTTTGCCTTTGGCTTCTGCCTCCACGGTATCTTCCCATTCCATTTCCAAAGATTCTCCAACATTCAAAGAGGGATAAGAGTCTTCCATAGTTTCTAATAGTGTAGAATGACTGTTGATTTCTATGGTATTATCGAATTCGGCATACAAGATGACGTTCACCGTCTCGGCGAGAGCTTCTGCAAACTGAAGTTCCACACGCAGTTGACCTGATTTTATAGGGTGGAAATGTCCCTCGTCGCTGCCTTGGTCTGGAGTGAAATCAAAGGCCCACAAAGTGTAACCTCCTGCATAATCTTCGTACGTAATGCCGTGACTGGTGTTGGTTCCTAGCTGTCCGGTAGCTTCGTACAGGGACAAGTACGATCTCAAGTAGTTCTTCTGGGTAAAGTTATGTTCGAAGGGTCTGGTACACAAGATCTTGCCATCGCAACTCACTTCGATCTTGGACACTTTGTAGTGCTTAAACTGGAAAGGATTTTGATCGTAGGCTCCGTTGAGGGCTGCATTGCTGACGATACCAACGATTAAACGTTTGGGTAACTGTCCTTGGAACAGATGATCTTCGATCTTGGATCGGAGTCCAGCAGCAATGGTGAAAGTTTTCACTTCTACGCGTCGTATCGGATACTTGGCAGTTTTTCTGCTCAATGTGTGACTGATGTCGTTTCCCGCTTTAGGTAACACTTCTACGCTGCATACGTAAAGTCTGGCTTCTTGGATTATGGTTTTGTACTCGTTGGCATGAGCCATCAAATGGAAAGCGACACTGCTGAGATTCAGTCTCAGGCTGATATCCACTCCGTTGAGCAAATACTTGTCTTGCAACCACATGTCCAAATGCAAACGATCCATCAGTTCTAAACTACGTCCTTGCAGGATTTTCTTTCGACGGTCGTTAAAGCCCACATTGTGAGGATTGTCATCGGCTGTCAGGGCTGTGTCGTTAAACGTGTCCTCACCTGCTGTGTCAGGTTTCCACACCACCCAAGCATCCAGATGAGTGTTCCTGGCCTCTTTTCCGTACGTCAAGAGATTTTCCGGGTACGTTCGGTAAGGGTAAGTATCCATGCTACTGCTAACCAGTTTGTTATTCAAGTACAAATCCACTTCGCTGAACAAGGAATGCATAAAATTGTTGACGGATTGGTATTGTCCGTTTTGATCACTTTGGGTTTCAGATACAAGTAACTGCTATTCAGATCGATGTAATCTTCGGGCTGTCCTTTGATTTCAAACTGGATTGGAGCGGAATCCGTCAAAGAGGAGACGATATGAAATTCTACCTATTATGATTCTTGCATCGTCGTCATGGTGGGTGGTATGGCAAACAGATCCAGTTCCGACTTAGAACAAGCGCAAGACTCTCTGTGCATCATTTTCTCTCTGTGATCTTTTTAATAATCAAATATGTCTAAGTCTCGGACGGTTCTTCTTTTCTTAGTCTTTCTAGCTCTGGGGGTGTGAAGTCCTCTGAAGGGGTGCCTTCGTCGTCTTTTTCTGCCTTGTCCTTCTTGTGGCGTCAGGGAAGCAGGAATGCCTGACGCGGCAGCGTCTGGGGCATTTATAGGAGTTTCTCGTCGACCCAAAATGTCTTTGCTCGTTTGAAACAAGACATTGTTGCCTGCTCTCAAGAAAGCTTCTTTGGGGTTTTGTTTGTCGATGATGAGATTTTGGAGAAATTCTTTGCCTTGCGTCAAAGCGGCATCCTTTCAAGGCGTGCAATCCCCGTGTCACCATCGGTTTCAAAACGGGGGCCACTGAACGAAAGGCCGATTTCAGCATATCTCCTAAGCCATGTCCTCGCTGTCGAGCGACTCCTTGGTAAACAGGATGCATGACTGACAAGAAGTTAGAATAATCTTTTCGAAAATGGAGTTTCACTGTGACTTTCCCTTTGGTGAATGAAATATTTTGTCCGAAATCTCCTTTGATAGTAATGTTGATAGTGTCGAAATACGTCTTACTGACGGACAAATAGTGAGGATGTACAAATTCACGGTGAACGTGATAGGTGTTTTCACCTTCCTCGTCAGAGTTCGTGGCAGAATCCACTTTGAAAGGAATGACACGCAGTAAGGGTACTGAGGTGTGTCCCACCACGTTGTACTCCACCACATCGGAGTACACAAAGATCAAATTCAGTTCTTGGTTCATTTCTACAGGGAATCAAAAATATTTGGCAAAATCCAAGTTGCCGGTTATGGCTGGTATTTCTTTTTTAATCTTGATCAACTTGAGGTCTCCAACCAAAACGTCATACAATTCAGGACAAAACGTAATGGCCAATACTTTGTCCACGGAAAATTTGATCATTAGGCGACGAGCTATTTTGTGGTATTCGATCACTTTGTCTGGCTTTCTCCAAGGCTTTACCAAACACGGTATTGAACCTGTCAGCAATCGCGTTCACCAAATGTTGACCACTAAAATAATAGCCTGGGGAAATTTTCAACCGATAAGTGGTCCGTTTTGTTGTTTCCGTTAGAGGAATATTTCAAGGAAGGCCTGGGAAGAAGGTAACCGATGCAATTGCTGAGTAAAATGGTCCACAATTGTTTGTCTCCTTGTTGCAAACTCAGATTGGCAATGGCAGCACCGATGACACAATACACCACAAAGATTTGGCAGAAAAAGACAATTGGCGTTTTAGGCACACGTTCTCCACACCACACTCACAAGGGTTGCTTTTCTAGATCTTTCAGAGAAGAACTGGGGGAAGGAGTGGTCACTGCCCCAGTGGTAGCGGTTGAAGCTGTGTTGAAGGGCATGATGGTCACTTCTTTTTATAGTCGATGATTTGCGAAGCGTCGATCCAAGAGTCAAAACTGGGAGGATATCCTTTCCAACTTACTTTCACTTCTTTGACACGTAGTTTTCCCACTTTACGAGTTCTTCGATCGAGAATGCTTTCTATCTCATACACTTCGTCTTCTTTTTTGGTTACGCGTTGTAACACGGGCAAGCAAAACGTTTCTTTAAACACTTCCCCGTTCATCTCTTCCAATTTATAGACGGGAGGATGACGGGAACGCACTCGTTCAGTGACACGAAACAATTCGGTAGGTAAGTAACCTTTGCCGAAAGTGCGTTTGGTTTTGCTAATGCGCACCCAGTCTCCTACTGTCAACATTCCACCTTTCTTGGGGACAGTCACCGTTGGAGACGTACCAAATAGGCACTCGAAGACGGTCACATCGTTGTCGGGAGCCACTTCTTGAGGGGCACGTCCGATGCTCCGATGGTAAGATTGGTTGTACGATTTGACTAGGTGCGGTAAGACGTCGATGTACTTGAGAGTGTGTTGATGCGGAAAATATTTCCACATGCGTTCTTTCAAGGTGCATTGAAAACGTTCCACGATGCTGGCTTTGGTTTGGGGATTCTCGGTGGTGGAAAAATGAATGTCACGTTTCTTTAATTCTTTTTGGAAAGCTTGGTTTAGAAATTCGGTGTCATTTTCGGTTTGCCATCGAAACGGGTGACGACCGCTTTGTTTCAACACCAGTTTGAGGGCTCGCACTAACTCACTGCTCGATTTGGAAGTCAATGGCACGACCCAAGAAAATTTAGAAAAGACGTCGATGACACAAAACAAATATTTGTAGCCACGATTGTAGGTGGCCAAATGAGAGACATCGGCTAAATCGGCTTGCCATTGATGATCAATTTCCTCCGCTCGTGCGCGACTTCTGGAAAATTTTCGTTGAATGGGTTTGTGTTAGGTGCACATGGCTTGTTCTTGTAAGCATCGTTGCGCTTGAGGTAAACGGACACTTTTCAGTCGAGGTTCGGCAGCACGATACAATTTCTGAACTCCTCCGTAACCAGCAGGATGGGATGGATCGTAGTAAATGTTGGCTAACACCTTCTCCATTTTTTAATAAGTGATCCACTCTTCGCTGATGGTACTCTGAATGGGACGAGGGGTGGTTTAGAAACGGCTTTAAGTGTCCGATATGCCACGGGAGTAGAAGTCGAAGTAGGTGGTGATGGTGGCGGTAATGGAATGACTTTGGTCTCCTTTTCTTTTTTTACTTCTTTTTTACTTCTGTCGAAGGTAGAGTGTACATCATCTTGTTAACCAAAGCTTTAAGTTCTTCTCGTTGGGGTGTAGTGGAAGGGGTCAACAAGGACGATGCAATCTTACAAGAGATGGGAGCTACTGAAGGTGTTTGAAAGACTTCTCGTACCTCTTCTTCATTAGGCATCCGTGGGGCTGCATCTGTCTTGAAAGCTGGGGGTAATGGTGGTGGACTTTTCATCAGGGTCTTAAAATCTTTCAGAGTGGGTAGAGCTGTTTCGTCTATAGCTTTCTGGTGAAAAAGTCGCAGTCGTTGCAACAATTGACCGTACCGTTGCGATTTTTCCGTTTCTGACAAATCGCTGAGATCCATCAACGATTGCAATTCGTGATGTAGCTGGGAAATCTCGGTCAAATGAGGATTGGGAGGTAAATGTGGGGTCCGTTGTTCTTGCCAACGATGGCATTCCATCCATCGTTTGTAAGGCACTAAAGCCAACTTTCGTTCTTCTATGTTTTTCAAGTATCACGTCTGAGATCTTTTGATTCCAGAGGTCCCTTTTATCCTCTTGACCCTTTTATCTTGGAGCTATGGCGGGTAAAATATTTCCCAACATAACCAACATATGTCTCGCTTTTACATTGGTAAAAAGTCTTAACAGGGGTAAAAACCTCCGCGTTGCACCAACATCTTTTTCTTTTGACGAATGGGTATTTTCTTTTGACCATTTGGGGAAGAACGTGTCGATGTTTGGCTAAGTATTTTTTTTTCTGGTGTTTAGACAAAGGTATCGTTCCTTTCAAGACATTCAGACAACATTCGCTCACTGTATCGATGACGTCTTTGGAGACGGTTTGAATGAGTTTTTTCGCATGGGTGGAGAAGCTTTGGGCAGGACGGACAACATGTCCCAGTGTTTGACTAAACGAGGAGGCGGTCCTTTCCTTTTCTTTCTTTTTGGGGTAGAAGAAGGATGTCTTTTGGGGGGTGACATCTTTGTTGGTCACTTCGTTGGTTCCGGGGCACACAACAAAAAATACACTAACGTCGATGACTTGGCACATGGCCTTTTATACTTTATTTTGGACTATCGCTTCCTCAAAAAGGTGAGAATTTGTTTTCCAAAATCGGCAAAGAATCCTCCTCTTTGGTGGCTTCTCATTTTCTTTGGACGAGTGTGTCTTTACAGGGACAGACGTCGATGTTAGGCTAAGCGTTTTTTCGGATGATGTGATTGTCTTTTTCTTTTTCCTTTTCTTTTCTGGACAGGAGAACGACTTTGAGGGAACATCTTTGGGGCACAAAATACGCTGAAGTCCATGGCCCGACATGCGTCCTTTTATCTTATTTTTCTTTTTTGGAGCTTGTCCTCTAACATTTTGGCCAAATTATCTACTAACTTATCCATTAATAAGAAAAATCTTCCCCTTTGGTGGCTTCTCTTTGGACGAGTGTGTCTTTTCAGGGACAGACGTCGATGTTTGGCTAAGCGTTTTTTCGGTTGACGTGACTGTCCTTTTCTTTTTTTTTTTCCTTTTTGGACAGAAGCAACGGACTCAATCGGGACAGTTCTTGCTTGGACAAATCCAGTAAACTCTTTAACACACCCGATCTCTCTTGGACTTTGATTTTGGGGGCAGGTACTTTGTGAGCAGCGGCCACTGCCGCTAAAGAGGATGAGGGTGTCACCGCTGGAGGAGAAGTTTTTGGAGACGCGGTTTCCCAATTTTCATCAAATTAGGAAAGACACGTGTCAAATCGGGTTTGGCAGGCATGACCAGCAATGGAGAAGTGGAAGAACCTGAGGCTACTGGAGACTCAGTCACCGTTGCGGCAGGTCGTGGTTTGCGAATGTAAGGTTGTGTCCTGGCTGCAGTACCTCTCTTGCGGGTAGAAACTGTTTTCTGTGGGCTTTTCTTTTTCTTTTTCTGAGGCTGTTACCTGGTCTTGACACCGTTGCTCTTTTTCTTTTTCTTCTGGGTACGTTGGGAGTGACTACTTTTCTTGGGGAGAACTTTGAGAGCATTGGGATCCCATTTTAAGAAGGAGCGAATGATGACACCTCCTAGAGAAACGCTACCCCCAGGTTTCAAAATGATTTGCTTTTTGGTTTGAGTGTCGACGTGAGGAACGGCTAATTGCGTAAAGGCTACTTTGTTTCTCTCAAAAAACGTTTGGTTTGATGTGAAATGTGAATCATGTCTTGCAGTAATTGACGTGCTGTCACCGTAAACCATTGTAAGACTTCTTTGAGACTGGCTTCTAAGACACGAGCACGTATTTGTGGATTTTTTTTCGCGACTGATGCCGTACAAGGCACGAATCAGTTTGATGGGAAGATGAGACTGAAGGGACGTCATGCTGACGCTGTGTGAGACAGACCCAAAGTGACCGAGGTTTTTATAGATTTTTTGGTTGTTTTTGTTTGTTGTTGTTAAGTCGACGACGGGGGCGTGTACATGACAGGCCCTCCGTCCTGGCACCAGTGGTGAAATAGATGGGTACGAAATCGCAAATAATCGGGGGTAGTGGGTTTTAAATCCACGAGTAAATAAGCGTGTGGGTTTGAGTGGCATCGTCGTACGCATGGGTTAGCCAACGCGTTCCTAACTGTTTGGCTAATACTTGCACTTGCAATTTATCTCTAGGGCTTTTAAACAAGACCACGTAATGAGCACTGAGACTGATGGTGCGACGGGCTTTACTTTGTTGAAACAAATTTTGAGTGATGTAAATGACACTGGCATTACGATGATGCCCTTTGCGCGTAAACCACAGTTTAATTTCTTCTTCATCTTCTCCTAACATGTCGTCGAAGATGACTAGATGGGTTTGACTTGGGTCAGACACGATCCTGTCGTCTTCGCCAGGAATGTCTTCCACAAAGACGATGGAATCGCCTTGACTTTCTCGCACAAGGCTGTACGCCGATTGCCACTCTTTGTAACACCACACGATTTGTTGAGGGGGACGACTATCAAATGATGTTCATGTTCGATCAAACGTTTGACAAATTCGGTTTTGCCTGAACTGCTAGGTCCGGCAATGAGCATGTTAAAGGGATGTCGAAGATACAGGGCATCCCAACTGGCACGATCTAAATGTTCGTCGATGACTTTGAAAGTGGAGGAAGAGGGAGCAGAGACAGTAGCCATAGTAGTGTAGGGAATGTCACTTTTGATACGAAGACAGACAAGACAAGAGTTCTTATACTTTTTTCAGAACACGTTTATTGCCATCTTTAAAAGTGAATAACACGAAAGACAAAAATACATAAAAGCCAAATGGTTAAGTACATGAATAAAAGACACATCAAAACGATCATAGTGGAATATGAACAAGTCTTTGTACAACATGTTTGGGGATCAAGATGTGGAATCGTAGGGACAGTGTGTAAGGTTCTTAGAGTGTCTACACTCCTTGGTACAGTCACACATGGGTCCTCCGAGAATGGCCTTTCGGGGATGTCAATGACGGTCCTGTCCTGTCCTGAAGGGAGTGGTTCTTCTTCTTCTGGCACTGTCACTAACACAGGTTTAAAAGTTACTTTTTTCAATGAACGTTTTAATTTTTTAGGATGACAAATCTTGGGCATAGTGTACCACTTCTTTTGTTCAAGCCTCGAAACCCCAACTTTGCCAGTCACGTACATCTTTCCAGTGAGGGTGTAAGTCACAAGTTACACACACATCATCATGCACATCATCAGTACCTAAAAGTTGACGAATCTTTCTTTCCTGTAGAAGTCGAGAAGTATCGAGATGAAAGCGCAAGGCTTTTAACAGAATGAGTCTCTCGTGTACATTTAAAGGAACCACTTTCATGCCCTCTTTGAGTGGTATGTACTGTTGTAAAAAGTCCACAAAGAATCGGCTGGTAAACGAAATCCCAGAAAGCAAGTCACTAAGACACACACCACACGTCGACCCCAATTCAATCGACACAGTTCTCGTAATAAGTGTAGGTAATCCTCCACTGTTTGAATACTCTCATTGATTTCCTTCCACGGAATTTGTTGTATCACGATTGATGAAGGTCGAGGTATGGTAACCGTTTTTTATACCCTCTTTTTTGGAAGCTATAAGTGTACATTCTGCACAGAGAAGATCGTACTCCAGTGTCGAATCTATATGGTTTAGTCACTAACATTCACATCACACACCGTTCAGAAGTTTCCTCTTGAACTAAGTTTACGTTGTGCAAAAGATTTTGGTAATCCTCTAACTCTTCTTCTGGAATTAGTTGCAGTATCTCTACCTTGTAGGAAAAATTATCACTAACAACAATCCAATCCTTATCGTCCGGGAGTAATTGATCAATATCTGACCACTGGAACATCTGCATCTGAATCAATCCTCTTATAGCATTCAAGTACCAGTGGTTCAAACATCGGTGACGTAACGGATGCAATTGTTCTTTGCGTTTCACTTGTATTTTGACCAACTCTCGGTAAATGCGTTCTCTCAACTACACAGGTAAACCACGAATGTTCACTTGTAAAGTATCAATGGCCATGTCAGTCAAACACTTCTCCTAGAGCGAAAGTGACGGATGTAGTGGGTAATTTCTGGCCACTGCCATTCCAGGAAACGCTCAAGAATGTCATTAAAATCTTCTAATGTAAATAGTCTAAAGCGGAATATTCGGAAGAACGCACACGTGATCCAGAGAAATCTGACTTGTTTATTGACTTTTATCAATTTCCTCTTGTGAATTTCTTGACATAAAAGTTCCTCAGTCACCAATTGAGATTTTGCTCTGACAAGTCCCTGCCAAATTTCTTTGCAGATCTTCTCTTGCAATTCGTTTGGTAATCTTTGAATATTATTTTTTAAATGGGGTTTAAATACTTGTCTAGATGTTGTCCAACGTTTGACTCCTAGCCAAGCTGGTTTCTTAAACGACATGGTATGCCACTTCAATGACGAGGTCCCACTAAAGGTAGATAGTGACAATCCGGAGACCATCGAGCATGTTCCAGGTAAGCGCAATCTTTCTGTTCCCACTCGTGAAGTGACACACCGCAACTGAAGCACTTGACTTTATCCCCTTCGCCCAAGTAGACAAATCCGGCTCTGGCTAATTCTTCGGGGGTAGGTCCTCCCAGATATTTTGGCCATTTTCCTCGGAAAATTTGGAATCGACTTTCAAAGTCGCAGTAGTAGGCAATCGCACAGGGAACGAATATTCGTCTTTCACAGGTTCATTTCGATGAGGGTACGGTGAAATCCGCAGGAGTTTGCTCAGCTTTGGATGACATCCGTAGGGTGGTAGCCGCATGGTTTCATAATGATGACATCCACCATGAAAACCATTAAAGTGAAAAGGATGGCATCGCTTTCACATCCATCAGGTTTGACACGCACAGCATCACTTTCCATGGTAGGTGTAGTCATAGCAAAGTTCCCATGATGTGGTACTGAATCGCTGAGGTCACAGCATTAGGCATCCCTACCATCGCAAGGTACAGCATCGCACACCACTTGAGAATCATCGAACTTCAATGGTATGGTCTGTTTGTTAGCATTCATCTTTCTCGTTTGGTATTGGTAGTTACAATGAACTATCAGTCTTGGACGTTGTCCCCTTTTATATGCTGACCAATATCGACGTGACCGTACGGTAAAGTGAAGTGGTTGGGAAGTCTCACTCGCTTCTGGTACACGATTTGATAGACTTTTTCCAAGGGTCGACTGACTATTTGGTGTGTGGGCAAACGTACAATCTTCTGCGGTTCGTTGGTGGTCACTCTAAAATTTCCATCCTGTCCTGACTGCAAGGCTTCTTTCAGTACGCCAAAGTTCACCACTTGACTGGTGCGATAATTGAGAGTCAATCCTTTCACTTTACACTCCGTGTGCACTTCTCCTTGTGGGTCACTGTATTCGTAGCCGTAACTTTTTGGACCGCCACTAGCAAAACTTAGTATCTTGTCGTCGGGATGCTCGTCCGTCCAGGCTCCTAAATGATCTCTTTCGATGTCAGGGTGACGTTGACCCAGGCGATCGATGTAGATGCAACTGTCCGTGTCAAAGTACAGCACACGATCTCCTAACAGTTCTAAAGCTTCGTACAATTTTAAGCGAGCACGTAAGCCGCAATGATGACATTTCCAAATTCATCAAAGTCCAGTTCTTCTTCGTAATTGACTAAGATCAAGTCCTCCCGAACGACGTCCACATGTTTCATGTATTTGGTTTTGTCGTGAATCATCTGGAAGTAGCGGCAAGGTTCTGTCAGATACTCCGTCTTAGTTAAACACGGTCGTTGTGCCATTTTGCCCCACAAGCAATTTAATATCACTTTGGCAAACGATCGCCTTCCTTCGTTTTTCTAGACGTGGTCTAAAGTGATGCCTTCCTGCTCCCAGTATTTCTCTTTGAATTTCTTTTGGTCTTCGGGAGTCTGGCACCAGGAAGAATTGCCGCTGGCTTCTTGTTTCAGTTTCAAAAAGGCATTCAGGTAGTCTGCGAAAATGCCTTTCTGAGTCTCGTCACCCTTGTGGTATTTTTCTGTCTTGGGAAAGTGGTAAATTTCGTACACTTCTAACAGTTGGTATCCCAGGTCCAGAGCTTTGAACAATTCCACTCTGGCCCACATTCCTGTCAAGGCGCGTTCTTCCTGAGTGTGCTGACAAGGTCGGTCTTGGTTACACGTTTCGGCACAAGTACGACACAAGGGAAACATCAGTTTTTCTTGGCAATGATGTGGTAAAACGGAATGGTACAAGTTCGTGGGAGGCAAGACTTTGCACTTAATCAATCCTTCGTATTGTCGAATGTTTTTCACGTCAATGTGTTCCGTCAGCAATTGCGGGTGATCTGCGATAAAGTGACAATATTTGCACACGTATGGATACAACGAACACACGTCCAAATATTTGATTTCTTCTCCTTTCTCATCGTCGGCTTGGTACAGCAAACAGGTGGCATTCGTCCGTCCTCCGTAGAAGCTGTCCCGCGAGTTCAGTGGCTCCACCTGTTCGTAACTTTCCACGATGCGTTTAAACTCGGGATCGGTTTTCAATTGGTGATCGTACTCGTGTTCCCACATTTCCATCACTTGGTATCCTTGCTGTTCTAACTTCAAGCACCACTGACCAGTGGCCTCGAAGAAGTCTTCCATGGTCCGTTGTAAAAACTGATTTTTAGTGCCACGTTGAGGGTAACAGATGGGACAACCGTGAAATAAGCATCTGTTAAACTCGTACACGATCTTGGGGTTTTCAAAGTCCCAGCCATCCACCGAATATGTTTCGATGGTTTTTTCGCCTCTTTCGTTGCGAGCATGTTGGATCCCTTTGTCTTCCTTGTCACACGCGTAATGGAACCAGCGTAGGGCTTTGACCGAGTAATTGCGTTTGACAAAATTGGTCGTATGAGGACTTGTGACAGCTAGGGTGTTTTCGGGCATGAATCGTTGGCGGTACACTAAGGAACACGCTTTGGCAATGGTGCAGGCTTCTTTCAAAGGGTCGATCCCTCCGTGTTCCATGAATAATTCTCGAAATTTTCCACAGCAACGCCGTAAAATGTCCACGTCGGAACGACAATACTTTAACATTTCTTCCTGAAAGTCGAAGGGGTCCGAGGCGTGAGTCTGGTACCAAGCGTGGAAAGATTCTTGTTGTTCGGTGCGTATGTTACCGGGGTCGTAGTAGTGAGCCTCAAACAAATGGGGTAGAACGGCGTGTTGATTGGCTTCGGTATTGAAAAAGTTTGGAAAATAGCCCTTGACCATTTCTGTCATTCCAAACGTTTTAGCATTCAGCTCAAAGGCATGGCCAAGTAACTCATCGAATCTTTAAAGTGCACTTGGCCCACTTGCATGGAAATGATTTTGGCTCCGTTTAAATTCACTTTAGGACGTTCGGTACTTTGTTCCATATCTTATCTCAAAAGAAACTGTCCATCGTATCCCGAGAAATTGTGAGCCATCACCGTGGCATAGCGATGACAATCTCCGTAACGTTCGATGTCCTCTTGGCTCCACGTCTCGTCGATGGGGTCTAAGATCCATTGTGCGAAATCGGCCAGCGTGTTCGGTCCCCGAAAGATTTTTTCACGTCCACCAGGAATCTGGCTGCAGTGAGGGCAATGACTAAAGATAGGCTCTTGGATGCACTTCTCACACGCTCGGTGAGCCAAGCAGAAATTAGGAATGTGAATACCAGTCTCTTGCATGCATTCGAAATAGAAAAAGATGAAATTCCCTTTCTTCTTCTGTTCATCTTCCTCTTCATGTTTGGAATGGTAATTTTGAATGTAGCATTCGTGTTCCAAGTCCACGATTTGGTGACAAATGTGACATCGCTTCTTTCTTGAACAGACGTGCACCTTGGTATTATTGGTACGTATCACTTGTCTACAGGTTGGGCACAATCTCAGTAGCTGACAAGCATTTTTCTGCTTTGAACCTTGCGTTTTCAGATGTTGTTGGTAACAGGTCGGACTGACAAAAGTGCGCTGACAAGCTGGGCAATGTACTCGTTCTTGTACTTCGTCCAGACAGGGTTTAGAGACCAAACACCCCTCACATTTCGATCCACAATGCTTGTGTTGCTCTCGATTGTTATAGCCATGGTCACATTTCTCACAGTAATAACCATATCCCAGGAATCCGGTGATACTGGTAATGGCATCGAAATGTTCATCGAGATGATAGACGTGAATGTATTTTCCGTCTTTGAAATTTTTGCCTCGAAACAACAGAGGTCCGCTCACTTCTTGAGGGTGTACTTTCAAGGTGTAGCGTGGAGCCAAGACGTCTTGCAATTTTTGCATTTCAGGAATGCCACAGGGTGTGTCTTTGGACAGGCCAGCTTGTTGTAACAGTTCTTCTTCTCTTCGTTGGTTGGCTCAGTCCGATTTTTTAATTGTTCGCCAAGCTCTTTTCCATTCTGCCGTGTCGTTCTTGTCGGCATACGTTCGTCCCACCGCGATGGCACGGGCTAAACACATCTTGTCTTGAAGATTGTTAATTTGAACGAGGCTGCTCTTGACGCTGCGAAGGTCGTCCACCAATAATAACTTTTTGCGTCTGGTCCCTTGGGGAAGAGAAACGTGGGTCATGAACGGTGTCGCTTTTCCGTCGGTGATGTGAAACTTGTCGTTGGATTGCTGTACGTGTTGAATCTTGTCGATGACTTTGGAAGGTGTCAATTCTGCTGGGCTGCTAAACTCGATCCAAACGGGGGATTTCAAACTGTCGTGATGAATGGAAAGTCTCAAGCGGTCGTCTTCTTTGGCTTCACATTGCTGTTTCAGTGTGGTTAACAAAGAATCCCACACATCGGTGATGAACCCCTCTGCTTTCTCCAACGGCACGTCGGACTTGAAATCTTTAAACTTCGGCATGTTTGTGTAGGCCGTGGTTCTAAATTTTCTGGAGGAGCGTTTGTCCGTTTCTCGAATGTGGTAGTACTTTTCGGGGTTTAGTGGTGATGGTGGACTTTGGCTTGGTGTAGAATCTCTGGGTCTGGATTCTGGCTTACTCATGTCATCTTCAAAATCGCTGGCATGAATTTGAGCCAAGACTTCAGCTACTGTGCGAGGCGACAAGTCACGTTTCTGCCTCTTACTTTCTTCTCCTTTCTTCACGAAATGATGCGATCGTTTCATCTTGACTGTAAAAAGTCAAATGACTACATTTGAAACGCCATGGTCACCTTTATATTCATGCCAGGGTCAGTGTATATATAAAGGGCTAGTGCCTTCCCTCCTAGTATTCATTTCACTCTCAAGCGAACCAGCACGATGGAAGAGCCAACACAGATCGAACTTCTGATCAGAGCTTTGCGAGGTGTCATAAGAAAGTTTTCTTCAGACAAGCCGACGGACTACTCCCCCTCCTTTGAGATAAAAGTCAAGATATGTCAGAAAAAAGGCATTGGGCGACAGAATGTCCAGATCGTCAAAAAAGCAAGACCAGTGTCAAAAAAGACAAAAGTCAAAATGCCTTTTTTTTCATAGCCAAGAGAGAGGACATTGGTCTTCAGAGTGCTCTAAGAAACAACAGGAGCAGGAGGAGGAAGAAGAAGAGGTGCCCTCGGTAAAGGAAGAACCCCGACACGTTCAGAAAGGGAAGAAAAAACGAGGAAAAAGTGAGGAAGAAGAGGATGTAAAACCTGTGAAAGTGAAGAAAATCAGAAAACAGAGAGAGTGAATGAAAAAAAGACACAGAAGATGTCTCTGAACTTTTTTAAAGTGTTGTGTTGTGAATTGGATTGTAAAATTTGTACCAGAAGAGACCAGACAGAAAAAACGTAAGTGTCTCGTGGTTTTGATTTTTTAGAATAAGGGCCTTTACTCACGCACTCATATACGTACATCATAGAGTTAAAAAAGGGATTTTGAGTTTTAATTGACTGAGGCAAAATGAATACTATCTCTTTTCGAAAGAAATGGGTGGCCTTGAAAAGGACCGTTGGGTGCTTGTTTTTTTTTTTTTTAAAAAAAAACAAACAAACTCAGGAACGAG
>JAECUM010029863.1:0-30141 GCA_016617855.1 Megalonaias nervosa
AGAGAGAGAGAGAGAGAGAAACAGACAGAAACAGAGAGAGAGACAGAGAGAGATTATGAATTATGCAGAGTTAGTCATTGCTGGATTTGTGCACATATAATTAGGTATTTGTATATTTTATGTGTGGTTTATAATTCGTAATGTAGAAAACGCGTATGATTGTTGTTGATGATGAAAGTTTACTATATCGAGAAGTTAACAATTAGGGATGTGAGTGCATATATCAGATGTCGTTGATGATATTTTTATTGTTATAGCACAATTATTGTAGAAATAAGCGCGTATGGAATATTTAGATGTGAGTGTGTGAGTTGACCTCATAATTTATTCGACAGTATTCTGATGAAAGCTCTGTGAAAGTGTGGTTAATTCTCCTGAGATTAGATCAAGGAGACCAGAATATACGTCCCTTCTAATTTCACAGGAAGCTTTCCGGGTGGGAGCGAGAGGCGACACCAGAGAAGGAAGATACGTTGAGAACAAGTGGGAGGTCTATTGTGACGTAAGCGGTTTGGGTAGTACCGGAAGGAAGCGTGGAAGAGTTCCGGAAGTGCAAGGAGAGCATGGAGTCGAGGGTACCGAAAGTGCCAAAGGAGAGAAACGAGAGACGGACAGATGAGTAACAGAATCAACACCGAAGGGAAACACACTCTCTTAAGACTTTAATTTCATATGATAATAGTAATTGACAACTGTGATTAGGTCATTGTTTGTATTTGTCGAAAGAATTACGGTTGAGATTGTCGATGAAATAGTTGAATGCGTTGATATTTTATTAAACTGTTATACCTTTCAACTTGAGTCTTTTATACAACTAGACCGTCGGCAGTGCTGATTGGGGGCTCGGAGCTATTTAAACTTAAATTTTCCATCCTTCTCCGGTGTTATAAATAATACCGTAGGAGGCACGTGACAGTTACCATACGACCAGTTAATCATGCATATACATATTTAATTGCATATTTTATTCATCTACTCCAGATGAATGTGACATGCATATTCTAAACACTAGTTTATGAATGTAAAGTATTTTTATTGGAGATGGATTTATATAAACGATACAAGCGCTTGTTTTCAAATCCAATATTTGTATTATGCAATTTGTATACGTTAAAATAGTTGAAGTAAAGATGGTTTAAGCTACATAAACTGGGCACACACATGTACTAGTATGAAGATGTTCACAGACAAATACAATCAAATGCCTCATTCCTCAAGTTTTTTTGGCGATTTGAATCCGCAGTGTTGCTGTTGTATGTCAGAGTTTTAAAGGAGCAGTACTCTAAAATGTTCTTAAAATTTACTTTGCATTTGTTTATTTTCTGTTTGATTCAAAATGTTGACAATTTTTAAAATTACCCGTAAAAAGGTGAAAAGTATTGAAATCGAGTTTAAAGAAGAGCAATCTTTGGTGTGCATTAATAGGACAGGCCCCCAAAATTTGGGTAGTTTCTATTCATGGTAATATGACACCCCAGCTGAATGGCCCTCTGCTATCAACATCCCAAGCCCATGACTGTGTGAGCCTGACGAATTCGTCCAGGCAGGTGTAAACTACTGTATGTACCCGCTTATTTGTTCACAGAACCACCAAACATGTAACTGATGCAGGTGTTTGTGACAATACAATGAGTGTCATTTTATATGCATTTTAGTCTACTATAAAGACTTACTACTTCATGGTTTTTTTTTTTTCAGCCACACATGAACATTTTAAATGGTGTTATGAATAGTACATTTAAATGTTGTTACATCCCACATTTGTTTTTGTCAGCCTCAAAGAATGAAAACTGCATTTTTTATTTTTTTTTATTTCAATGAATGTGAATTTTAAAAGCAAAAAAAAAAAATAAAAAAAAAAAAATCACATAATAATTTTAGAAATTCTAAACTGGTACACACATGAACTTATGAAAAAAAACATTTGCTATGCCACCATTTTTACACATTGCTCTCTTATAGCAGCAGAGAGGGTGAACAGACCATTTTGCTTGAGACCTTATTTATAAAAAATAAAGGTTCCTACGAAAAGAAAACCTTAAGGTCACCGAAAAAACCACAACCTAGTTACTTTATCTCTGACGCGCGTTTTTATTTGTTTATTTTACGCGTTGGTCACTCAGTATTGGTAGTTCACCCTCTATGCTGCTGTAAATTAAACAGCCATTATAAATATTATCAATAATGATTGGAGAACCACATTCAGCTAGATTAACTCGAGAGCGACTACAGGCAATCAAAAAATATTTACCCGTCCGTGATTTAGTTAAACAACAACTACAAGCTCGTCAGGAGTCTCAAGTGGAATTTGCAGAAGGTGCAGAACAATTATTTAAACCGATTGTCGAACCAACAAAGAAAATTGTTACAGCAACTGAGGCAACACAAAGAGCTCTTGAAACATTACCTGTTGATATTGCTGGCCGTATTCAAGCAGCTCAACCACCACCACAACCACAACCACAACCACCAAGAACCAGAACTAAGATAATGGATAAATTTACGCCTGAAGGTATTGCTGCTATCAGGGATCCAAAAAAATTAATTGATATTGCCACGTTTGGATATGATGAAAGACAAAAATATGTAAAACCAGAACATGTTAAATCTCTAAAACGTACTGATTGGATTAAGGATGTATATCGCATCTCTGCTGATATTCCAGAAATTAGATCTAATGAAGATATTATTAATTTTAATGAATTTGATGAGGCTGTATATAAGCATATCGAAAGAACTAAACAATTACAGAAACCAGTAAAAACACTTGGAGAACAAGTTCAACAATTTTCACAATCACTTCGTGATTATCCACAACCACAAAAATCACCACAACAACGAGAATAACAACGACAAGAGCTACAACAACGAGAACAACAACGACAAGAGCTACAACAACGAGAACAACAACGACAAGAATCGATGAAACGATTGCAATCACCACGACAACCGGTTAAAACAACAGAGGAAGAATATCAAGATCCTGGCGCAACTGGAAGTGGTTTAGGAAGTGGCCTTATTACTTGTCCCAATAACGTCCTTGCTGATGTTGATCGATTAGAAATTCTCATTGGAGGAAAACGAGCTGGCAATAATTCTTCAGAAATTATTAATGAAGCAGCCGATATTTGTAAACGATTATTTACAGGTGGTGTTATGGATATTAATGTGTATCGGTCCCTTATTAATGAAATCGCCGATGAGTATCATAGTGATTAAGTATGTAATTAGATGCAATTAGTGATAAAATCACTTAATAATAATATGATCATACACAATACTCATAGACCAACCATGGTCAGGGTAATAAATTCACGATTACCGGTATACAAAACGACCTACGGAGATGGACTAGGTGATGTTGTTCAGGGTCTGTTAGACGGATGGCCCCAAAAGCAATACCGCTTTTAAAGCAACTAGGAATGAAAGCTATTGATGTTGTTCGTAAAAAAGGTATTGGCGCTGTTGGTGATGTTGCTAGCAAAGCGTTCTCAGCGATCAAGGATAGACTAGCGCGATTAATACGACGAAAACCTCAACCAGTAAAATTACCTAGCACTGAAGTGATGCCCGCAAATGTAAGTAAAATAATAAATCAAGCTGCTAATCAAAAACTAGCAGAAATAGCTGATGTACCAATGTCAGAAAAAGAAAAAAATATAACCGCTAGTCTGATAGCAGGAAGCGGTCTTCGTGTTAGACGAAGACGATAATAATAAATAATGTTCAAGCGTATATCTGACCCCGCGTTTGACATGGATGCACCAGTTTTAAAAGATGAATCTGTGCGCGATTATCAATATTATTCTTATGACGCAGGAATTCCAGGTCAGCGTGGACGAATTGAACTGCAAGTTCATGATACAAGCAGATATTTCTTACCCGCTGAGGTGTTTATTGAGGTAGAAGGTGAGATTTTAAATAACGCTGCTCCTGCAGCACCAGTAGCATATGGAGCTAATGTTATTGTTGGTTTTGTTAATAATGGTATTATGGCGTTATTTGACAGCACTACGTACATGATTGACGGAAAAATATTGAATCTATTCAGAAAGACGTTGATGTTCCTACAACAATATTGGGTTTAGCAAGATACAGCGACGATTATTCAAGATCGGCTGGCCCGTCAATGATGTTTGCAAAGGATACAACTGATTTTCCAGAAAGTAGAAACGTAACCATTGGTGATGTAAGAAATGCCGCAGGAGACAACCATACCCCTGCAGTAATATCAATGAATGCAAATTTTAACTTAGGATTTGCAGTACGTAAATCAATGTTAAAAGGTGATCGGAGAGCATTTTCATGTGCAATTCCACTTTCACATATATTTGGATTCTGTAGAAATATCAGAAAAGTCATTTTTGGAGCTAAGCATACAGTTGTACTTGTACGAAAAGCAACCGACGATGATGCAATCTGGCGACCTGGTGCAGTTGATGCTGGTAGAGTAATTCTTACGAAGCTTTCATTGTGGATGCCGGTGATGACTCCAACAATATGTGAAGAAGAACGGTTACTATCTTTTATGAGTCAAGGTGGTAAATCAATGTTATCATGGTTGACAACGACCACAGATGCTATCCAGAGTAATATTAATGGTTTATTTACATGGCAAATAGCATCACAACAAGGTGTTTCTGCACCGCGACATATATTTATTGCGCTTCAAAATGCTGCACGAGTAAACGATCAAGATGAAAGCATAATGATATTTGACAAACTTGGTGTTTCTGAAGTTTCTTTAAGGATAAATGGACATCAAGAACCATCTGAGGATATATTACTGAATTTCGATCAAAATCATGTAGCACGTGCATATCAACGTCTGATGACATTCATGGGGCGTGATCAAAATATTGATACTGGTTTACAAATATCACAACTGGATTTTACAACATTATATCCGATTTATTACTTTTCGCTCGAACATTTAGATTTAACCAGACAATCTGTAGTCGATATACATTTTCGAGCTCATGTTAATAGAGATATTGGAGCTGTTGCCAATTACAGAGCAATAGCTGTTATCCTCAGCGATAAATCAATGTTACTTGAAGGTGTTGGTGGACGAATGAGAGTTGTTGATGCTCCAGTTGAAAATATGTAACACGTAATTAGATCGTTTATGAATATTATAATGTCATATAATCGCGTTAGTGTTAGTCTGACTCCTGGTCAGATTAAAAGGTTACAATCAGCATCAAAAGATAGCTGTGGAATAAAAATATCGCTAAAGAAAGAACAGATGAGCGGCTCAAATAAATTATCGTTGACCGAGCTTCAGCTCACAGGCATTTCAATGAAGCAAAAAAATTGAATAAGGGTATAAAACTCAATCTTTCTGCGAGCGTCATTAAAGACATCGTTAAAACGGGTGGCATATTTCCACTTCTCGCAGCAATACCAGCATTAATAGCCGCTGCAGCCCCAGCTGTTGCAAAAGCAGCTGCATTAGGCGCTGTTGGAACTGCTGCTGGAATGGCGTTAAAGAAAGCAACGGGTCAAGGAATTATGCACGCAGAAAACTTAAAAAAAAGATCACGGGCAAAACAACGCGGAAGACGTCTAAGATCATCAGGCCCAACATACGGTCGCGGTCTAAGATTACCAGGGACCCCACATTCATGGTACGGTGGCGGCCTAAGATTACCCCGATAACTTCGTCATAGAATTCGATGATTCTTCCTATGTCCAATTTTGATTTACTTAATGCCGCTAAGCAACTGAATATAAAAAACTTTAGAGGAGTTTTTATGCGTGATCAATTACCTACCGTTGCGATGCGACAAGAAACTGGTATTATTAATCTCGATAAAAACTCTGGACCAGGCACCCATTGGGTGGCGTATGCAATTGATCCACGTGGAATTATTTATTTTGATTCGTATGGGTTGGCACCACCAAAGGAATTTTTAAAATATGTAAACACAGTACAAAGTAAGAATTTGATGCGTTCTAAAATCTGTTATTCAACATTACCAACACAAAAAATAACTGATCCGCCGATATGCGGTCGAGAAGTACTCGCTGTACTTGATGCTGTATCAAAATCAACAACACCACCTCATAAAGTCGTGCATGAATATACCACTTTGTCACACTTAAACAGATATCAGTAATTATAATGGTAGATATTTATGGAAGATCTTCTCGCAAAGCTGAGCAGCAAGTCGATTTATCTAAATATGCAATTCTTGATCAGCTCAGAAATGAAATCGATGATTTATTAAATATCACAAGTGTGGATGAAATGAAGTCGTTGTTTTTCAGGATAAACAAGGGCGATTAAAAACGAGTAATATACAACTGCCAGATGTTCTTATACGAATTCCCACCGCGGTTATTAATAATATCGTTATTTTTTCTGATCAAGGTAAAATACAAGATTCTGGTAAGTCAGTTAACGATTTTATCAAGCGAGCTGGTGATTCATTTACGGGTGACATTATTATGAACCGAAATAAAATTATAGACCTTGGAAACCAAACCGTAGATACAGATGCAGCAACAAAAAAATACGTCGATGATCAAGAATCTAAGTACGTATTAGTCAACGGTGGTATAATGCGTGCATTTCTCAACATGAATAATAATGGTATTAATAATCTTAGAACACCAGAATCAGATTTTGACGCTGCAACGAAGAAATATGTAGACGATAGCAACATTCCTACAACAACTTCGTTAGCTGCAATCAATAATAAAATGACTACACTCAATGGTACTTTTACTAAACATGTACAAACGTTTTTAAATTTTCGTAGAAACATAAACAAATCTGTACATGAATTTTTGGTTATCCACCAACCGTTGATATCAAACTCTCCGAAATTAACGTGAAAATCAACGACATTATTAACGGAATACCTAGTATTGTTCAAAAAACTAATCTGATTAAAATTCCTCACAATCAGATCGTCAATGTGGTATACACAGTAGCATCAGGATCAACAACATGGACACAGCAAAATAAAACTCTCAAACATACCGCAGAAGTAACTGGGTTATACAGGTTATCTATGTACGGTTTGGAAATTACTGCGGCCACTTCATTATCACCGAATGTATATCATAATCCTCTATTGGTGATGCTAACCAAGAACATCAAAGAAACCTTTACGTTAACATCAACGGAAATGCCCCCGAGACGTTACTGGTGGTGCCTGGAATTCGTAGCTGAAACTTAATTAAATGACGTTGTTAGTATAATGAATCAAGTGACTGAGTCACTTATCGACGTTCAACGTCACAGATACGCTCAAGTATGTGAGTGTCAAACCAAACTAAAAAATATCATCGACGATTATACAATAAAAGTAAAAAAATATCGCAGGCGTATGGTTGTTATTGATATAATCGTTTACTCAGTTTCCGCTGTTGTTGCTGGAACCGGATTATTATTATCAACAATAACAATGACAGCACCTGCAGTTGCAACAATTGTAGTTTCAACGGCAACAACATGCGCAGGCATTCTCAGTATTATCGCTAAGAAAATATCTACGTGTACAAATGATAAATTAAGCGAGTATATAACAAAACTACACACAGCAACAACATCTTATTCTAAACTATCATCGTATCTTTCTGCGTATCTCAGCGATAGTAAAATATCTGATGAGGAGTTCGCAACGATAATGAAAACCTACGATGAAGCATTTAGTGACGAAGTCACTTGTGATAAAGTAACTAACTGAAGGTTGAATTCATGAGATTGCGTTATATTAAATAACGGAGTATTTTAAATAATGTCGACGTTGGAACTATTACAGAAGATCGTCACTAATACAACGCCGTCAAAAACTACTATGATATCATTAAGTTCGACCAATCCTGAATTTAGCGTTAACTTTCCAACTGCAATTCCAGCAAGTGAAAGAGCGCTAGCGCAATTAAGAGTTTATCATAGCTGGCCAAATATCAGGTCAAAACCATTTGGTGTACTACCAGCAAATAATTCACTGGTATTTGCGAATAAGAATAAACCTGATGGAACTCCTGATTGGCAAGTTGTTGGAATTTCAACGGGCAGTTATCAAATAGAACAGATTAATGATGAGTTCCAACGCAGAATTAAATCTATTACAGGAAAAGAATCCAAAATAGCAATCACTGTTTACGAACCAACATTATCAGCGGCGATTGAAATAAATTCCCCTGATTATGTTGTAGATATTTATCAAAGTTCCATCAGATCTGTGTTAGGATGGCCTGATGTTCACCCTGTTTATAGTGGAATTCCAGAACCAACCAAAAATGAATTTCTCACAACGGAAGAAAGATTTATAGAAATTCCAGAATATCGAAATAACTATCCATGGTCTTATGCCATATTTAAAATTGATCCAAGCGACGATGATGAATATTACTTTACCGATTCTGACAGTCAAAGGACCCCCATGCTGACTAGATCAGCATTTGATGTCATCAAAGACGCCAGGACGAAGACTGACAGAGAGATTGTTGATGAAGAATTTTTTAAAATGTTTTTAAATCATATTAAACCTGAATACGATAAAACACTTAATGATTTAAAAAGTTTATTTATTTCATTATCACAACATTATGACGATGGTGTAAAAAATCAGATAGTCGAAACAATAAAACATTTAAATCTGATCTTATTTCATTTATATATCGCTAATCGATGTATTATAAACACTGCGACTAACCTCGATAGAAGTAATTACTCAAATCCAAAACTTAAGCAATTATTTCTTGATCATTACAAAATAACAGAAAATGATTTACAAACATTTATAATACCAGGATTTGATACTGTTAAACTAAAAAAATCATTAACTGATCTTATTAACGAATATTTTCCTAAAATATATGCAGCGTGGATAAAAATAGCCCCACCACCGGTTATTCTTAAACACATTAATGATCCATACGGTGGAGGCCGTCACATATCGCCGGGCATTGTCAATATAACATCGATGATCGCAGTCAATCTAGTATGTGATGTAATTGACGGCAGCTATCAAGTAGATCTTTCAAAATCTAGCCAGGCCCAGGAAGGATATATATTATATACATTTAGCCCTCAAGTGCCCCCCGGGTATTTAATTGTATCTGAACCAATTAACCCCGTTTATCTACGTGTACATAATCCGTTATTATCAAGAATACACTTTAAACTTACTGATCAGCAAGGACGTATTTTGGATTTACAGAATGAAACGTTAAGTATAAATCTGTATGTGAGATCATAGAGCGTTTTATCACAATGCGTCATTAAAAAACACACACACACAAAAAAATATCCGAATCGGATCAGAATAGTTTTTTTTTTACTGGGTTAAATCAAAATTATAAGTAAATAACCTATATACTTACCAGGGATTTTGTTTAGCCATTATCACATTAACTCCACTTTCATTATCATTTTCACTTTCATTTTCACTTTCACTTTCATTTTCACAATGCTCTCTTAACTGTCTTATACGAAAGTTTATAATCTTTTCTGTTCGTATTCATGAGATAGTTCTAGCTTAATTTTGTCAATAGCTCGCGAGAGAGGTACAAACAGCTTTACCTGATTATCTGTAGCTGTTGCCAGCGACTGTAACATTGCCTGCTGGATAAATTTCATGAATTTATAATCAGATGGTAGTGTGTACCTGTTCTCTAATTTTCGTTGTTGTAATGATTCAAAATCACATAGAATTTTGTCAGGATTAAGATTATCAGATATATTTACACCGTTATGTTGTAATTTTTTAATCGCAGAAATAATAACATTAATGTTTTCAGAATTCATTATATTATATATGTTTGTTTAATATAAAAATAATAGTCCCTAAGGACTGTTTCAAGATGATTATATACATATGAAGATGATTATATACATATGATTATATACATATGATTATATACATATTATTATGATTATATACATATTATTATGATTATATACATATTATTATGATTATATACATATTATTATGATCATATACATATGAAGATGATTATATACATATGATTATGATTATATACATATGATTATGATTATATCTTAATTAAGGACAGCACAAAACACAGAATCTTAATTACAGTAGCGTATTTACAGCACAGTTACATATAAACTTATCCTATGGACGCATTCGCATAGACACCCCCCCCCCAGCGAATTCCTAATCGAAACGAAATATTAGAAATTCAGAGGGCTGTCTAGGCATTGCGATTTTATGTAACCCCCCAAATCAAGCATATTTACAGCAACGTATTTACAGTAACGTATCTACAGCAAGCATATTTACAGCAATTATATACAAGGTTTTGTTGTGGACGGCACAGTTACATATAAACTTAATTCTAAGAACGTTAACTCAGTTACATATAAACTTAACTAACTTATCCTAGGGCCTTTTTTCTACGTTTCAATAGAAACTTGCACACCCTCCCCATATAATCAACCCGAGGGAGTGCAAAAGTACACCCACCACGTGTTGACATAGTGGGAAAGTGTGTAAATCTCTACTGAAACGTAGAACGGGGCGGCCTTCGGCCCCAATTAAATAAATTTTTTGGCATAATATTGCCTTCGTAGACATTTGCCATTCACGAGATTCGAACCACGGACCTTGAGCATGAGAGTCCAAGCGCGTTAGCAATCGGCCACCGGACTTCAGTATGTATATATAATGAAAATATTAATATATAGTTAGCGCATAATGTACTTAGCGTAACAGAATAAAATCAGAATTTATTGTGAATTTCTTAATAAAATCAGAATTTATTTTCAGTTTCCAAATGCTTGAAACTGCATTACACAAAACCCACAGTTGAAAGTCTGTATTAATCAGACGTTGCCAAGGATACTAAAATAATTGATAAGCTATACAAACACACAATGCCAGCTCATTTCTAAAAATAACCTCATGTACAAACTGCTGGGTCGCATAAGAACGTAGAAAACATAAATATTATTGAAATTTTATAGAATAATGTGCATAATAGCATCATTATTTATACAACGATTGAGATATCTGAACAAATTTCATAAATCTGATGGGGTGTTTTCACAACTAAAAATGAGGAATTTGAACAAAATTCACTGATTTTGATGGGATATTTACACGACTAAATCAAGAAATCTTAACAATTTCGCCGAATTTCATTTTATATAATATAATATGATTTTTGGCATATTTTTATAAAACTGAATAAATCTGATAAATCTGATTGAATTTCATAAACCAGTCGTTGATGGGGCTGGGGGTTTGACATGAAACGATTGAGGAATTTGAATAAATTTCATTGATTTTGATGGGGTGATTGCACGACTAAATCAAAAAATCTTAATAATTTTGCTAAATCTGATGTGTATTTACATGATAAAATCATGAAATCTTAATAATCTTGATAAATTTCATTTTATATAATATAATATGATTTTTGGCTTAATTTTTATAAAACCGAAAAAATCTGATAAATCTGATTAAATTTTGTGAATATGCTGGGGGTTTGGCATGAAACGATTGAGAAAAGCTAACAAATTTCATAAAATCTGATGGGGTGTTTTCACGACTAAATCAAAAAATCTTAACAATTTTGCTAAATCTGATGTGTCTTTACACGACTAAAATCATGAAATCTTAACAATTTCGCCGAATTTCATCTTATATAATATAATATGATTTTTGGCATATTTTTTATAAAACTGAATAAATCTGATAAATCTGATCAAATTTTGTGAATCTGCTGGGTTTTTGACATGAAACGATTGAGGAATTTGAATAAATTTCACTGATTTTGATGGGGTGTTTGCGCGACTAAATCAAGAAATCTTAACAAATTTCACAATCTGATAGGGTATTTACACGATAAAATCAAGAAATCTTAACAATTTTGCTGAATTTCATTTTATATAATATAATATAAATTTTTAATAATCCGAATAAATCTGATAAATCTGATTAAATTTCGTGAATGTGCTGGGGGTTTGGCATGAAAAGATCGAGAAAAGCGAACAAAATTCATAAAATCTGATGGGGTGTTTGCACGATTAAATCAAGAAACTCAAACAATTTTCATAAATATGATGGGTAAAAACCCCAGCTATTCTCTAATTGATTTTGATGGTTTCTTGATAAATTTGACAATAACTCACTAAAAACGGATAAAAAATAAGAAATTTTGCTCAAAAATCACTTCATTTTAGCAAAAAATAGTGATATTTTAGCCAAAGATTTCTATAAAATCGAAAAATCATCAAAATCAATTAGAGAATCGCTGGGGATTTGACCCTACCAGCGCTACAAAATCTAGCAGAATTTCATTGATTTTTGGTCATTTTTCATGCAAAAAACGAGATTTTCGAACAAAAAACCAACAAAAAACGAGATTTTCGAACAAAATCAACAGAATAAAAAAAAGCATTAAATATTTATAAAGGCGATTTTTATTTGCAATACTGTTGAGATGTATAACTAAATTCATTGAAATGTTTTTACAGTCGAAGTTTGGACAATCAGAGAATGTGATATATGTTTTGTGTACTATTGAAATCGATACTTACTCAAAACAGTATGTGTTCTGACCCAAACTCGCAATATCATTAGTATAACAAGTACGACAAATACGATATTTACTATTTATCCTTGATGGAGTTGTCTCGCTTCATTATCTGATACCACTGCATCATGAAAAAAACATCTACATAAAACACGTGAAACTATGAAAGCAAAAAAGGGGAAAGAAAGAGATATTGGTTTATGAAGAAGGTTCTGGTAGAATAACATACTGGAATATAATCTTTTGTAGAAATCTTTTGGAAAAAGCAGATCTCCTGATATTATCTGCCACGTATTTTACTGAAGGTGGTGTTATGTTTAAGTATTTACTAGCAGAATTAATTGATTTAAATATAATTTCTTCGCCATCTGTATTTGTGGATTTAACAGCTTTTCGTCCGAATAGTTTACACCTCCCTGTATTTCCCGACTTGCAATTTTGACTCTGTGTAACAATTCGCAGGTTATCAAGCGAGTTATCAAGCTTATTACCACTAATGTGATCAATTACGTATCCATCTTTAATGATCCCAAAATAACACTCGAACACGAATCTATGTGATAAATATCTTTTTTTTCCTGGTCATTAAATCTAAGATAACCAGTATTATCAACACTACCGACTGGTTTCTTTAATCTACAGTTCCTAATTACACCATCACGGGATGCTTCATAATTGGTGATGACTGGATGCTTCACAAACTCATTTTGCTCCATTTATATACTAATATTATTTGTTTAAATCATTATTTTGAAAATCTAGAGAGATAATCTTCTTCGGTCTTTATAGGAGATTCACCTTACAATGTCATGGTTTTTTTTTTGTTGTAATATCGTTTCAGCTCTCTGTATTTTTTACCACCGCATTGTACTCACAACTGAGTTTTTCCTCTGACTCCAACACCACATCGCATACACGGTTTTGGTCCAAAACTACCTTGTCTAACACATTGCATGTGAAAGCCGCAGAATTCGTTTACGCATGCTTTGTTACAGGGAGAAGTATATCCGATCATAAGCCAATGGCATCGATTCTTTGTTTGAATCATATACAAAAAAGATTAAAATTCAATTAAATATATATTTGTCCTAATTATAATAATGCAGGAATTATCCGCGATTGAACATTCCGCAGCTAGATTTGATCTTGACAGACTGCAAGAATATAAATTTAGTTTTTCTATGCAAGATCTAGTTTTAACGAATAAGGATATAACAAAACGTATCCGTGAGGCCAAACATTCGACATTCAGAATTGGAAATAATGTTAATGTGATGAATGACAAACGAGGAAAAGAGATTATTGACTACCTTACACAAAAATATTTTATTTTAATAAAATTTATTGTAAAGACAGACGATGACACCTGGATTATTCGCGACAAACGTGATTCTGTCTATAGGTCAGGAGATAATATTGTTCTTAGTAAAAATTCCAGACCAGGAATACTTACTGGTATTGACAAACCATATTACGAGCGATCATATCCTGTGACTGCAGTTGTATACGCGGTATATCCGTTAAATAATAAACCTGACGTTGGGGATCTCAAACCCATGAAACTGTCAAGGATAAATTGCGTAGCTGAACGGGTTATAGAACACTTCACAAACGTGATAAGCGGAAACGGTTTAACGGATTTACGACGCAAAAAAATAAACACCTGGGCAGAAACAGTTAAAGATACCGGAGCGTCTATCAGCGACGTTGCTGAGCTGGGAAAGAAATTAAAATTCCCAATAACGGTGAAGACGTTAACCGGAGAGATTTTATACAAACTAAAATATAAATCAAGAGGAGCTTCGATAGATATTATTGATCATAACGCACATGCATGGACTGTGGCAGTAACAATATTTCCACGAGACAGAACGGTTAAATTTTATAATGGTCATGTATTTGATGCTATCAGAAATATCAGTAAAATTGACCCTGTATCTGTGTGGCTGTTTCAGAGTTCGGAATATGATTATCATGATCAGTTTGTACGGTCTAATGGTGATATTTATCGTACAGAATCTCTCCATGAAGAAATGAAAAATCATGCACAACGCCTTTGGCATGAATACACATCTGATGACATTAAGGTTGAACAATTACTTGATAACTGTTTTACCGTTCCATCAATTGCTGCTCACTACGCTCAGGAGAAAAATTCATGGAAACCGACACGATTGGAATTTCTTGAAGATGTCCAGAAAAGTTGTCTCGAATACGGACACGGTGGATTGTGGAACACTAAATACGATTATAATGACGTTATCTCAGTTGATATGGTAGCGTGTTATCCTGGAAGTTTTCTTGGATACGGAGAATGTTCTGAATACTTTAAGAAATTTGGACATCCCACACACGAGATGACCAGAGTAGCGATAAACGGACCTTTACCTGCTGATCTAACTGGATTCGCCTGTATAGAGTCGTTCGAGTTTTACGAGAATCTCCATCCGATTGTTTATGCGTGGTTTGGGAGACATTTTTCAGAAGAATGTTTTAATCTCCAATAGTACTAATAAAGTATATGCTTGATGCGCGAATTTTAATGTCGTTGTGCGTAAGTGAAGCAATTATATCATACCGCGTGCAGTATCAAGTCTGGTTGCCAGAACCGGATGTATTTAATGATGCTAGAGGAGATTTTCTTAATCCTGAAGATGATATTGTTGGTGAATGTAGGAGAGAGTGTGATGAGAAATTTGCAAAAGATCTCGGCAGAAAAATAATCGGTAAATTTACGCAAAGAGGATCATATGATCATAAACGAGCGTGTACAAGATTAATCATGGACGATGCTGAACCTCGATTTTATAATCGCTGATACAACGGAGAAAAACACGTTTATAGGTCGCAGTAATGCTTATTTTATCAGACGGAACTGATGGCGAGTCACCGCAGTTTACTCATTTAAGATCTTCGATGCTAGCGTATGTTTCGATAAATTTATTATCTATGATAAACAGATTTCCTCGTTACGCAGTCAGAGTCGCGACAGATTCATTTTATATAAACAAAAATATGCGGATTCGTTAAAACAATTGCGTATTAACTATCATGCATCATGGGGCGAATGGAGAATAAAACACGAGGATATTATGAATCAGTTATTCTGAATCCGCCGATGTTGAAATTGCGAAAACATATTACAAGAATAATCAGCTATCAAGATTGTCATCGGCACCATCAGTATATGATCCTGTAGCTAGACGTAAAACCGTTTATCTTAATGGGTGTGGTGGTTCAGGTAAAACAACACGCGCGATTGAATTATTTAGTAATTGTTCTGATATGATTGTTTTGACACCGACAAATAAACTCGCCAGGGAAATAAAAGAACGAGGAGTAAAATCGTGTACATATCATAGTTTCTTTAGATGGTGCGGAGACGCATGGACTCCATCGCGGATGGGTGAGAAAGACATTCCTAAAATTATTATCTGGGACGAGATATGCACGGTGTCGCTAGAGGTATTAAAAATATTTCTTGATTGGCTGTTATTAAAAAATACTGCTGTGATAATGTGTGGCGATCATGGTCAACCACCACCTTTCATTGGATCGTCTCCACATGAGTGGCTGAAAACATTTGTAGATTATTACGAAGAAATAACTGATGACCATAGAGCTATTGATAAATCACTAAAAGAGTTTAAAAAGTTAATAAGATTACAGCCAGATAAAATACAGTGTGAAATAATGCGTAAAGTAATTCCAGAAACATCTATGAATGATTTTTGGGTTTTATGGAGACCTGCTGATTTGATAGTTGCGAGTAGAAAAATAGTTCGCGATACGCTTCAACAACAATTATTTACGTTACACAAAGAAAAATTTTCAAATCTACCTGTACCTTTGTGTTATCGCCCAGCAGATACTCGACGACAAAATGTTGATGTTGAGATTCCTGGTGGTGGAATACAAAATCTTGTGTTAAATGATATTGTTTTAGTTGTTGTTGATGCTGTTGAGAGCGCGTTAAGCATGGATAAATCGCCGTGGACGTTAGGATACGCTATAACGATTCACTCGTCACAGGGATTAACTATTACCGATACAAGTATTTGGATTGTCTATGATCGTATTGAATGGTCAAATTTAGTTTATCTAGCAGTGTCTTGAGTCAGAAGAATATCTCAATTGGGCCGGGTTATCATGGATTGCGTAATAACCATGGAAATTCCTGACAGCGCTGTCGATATCAATAAAAAATTAGCGAATTATAAACATTGTGACAAAAAAAAAATAATCGCGATTTTGATATTGATGTTGAATTTATTATAAAGCTAAAAACATAACAGAATAATCATTGTGCAAGTTGTAACTGTAATATGCTGTGGCAATACTCGAGTAATAATCCAAAACAATTTACCGTTGATAGAATTAATAGTGATCTTGGTCACACACGCGAAAATGTGAATCCGGAATTGTCTTGAATGTAATCGACCTCGGGGTGCTGGACGCTGTGCAGGTTTATAAAAGTGAACGCGGTGGTAATTGTGTATCTGTAGGAACTATTTGTAATTGTTCGCGTACAAATCCACGCTGAGGAGCAGTTGAATCTAATCTGTAGATTGCTGGTCTACCTGTGGACCTTACCACGCTAGAAATTTTGTGTGTGGTCACACTCCAGATAGGATCAGTTGCTCTTTTTCTACCTCCTTCAAGTTCACCGGGTTCATATAAATATCTTACGGTAACATTACCTAGTACTGGCTGAGAGGACGATTTACGTTGTATTGGTATATATTTTTTTTTGATCGCATTAGAAGGTTTCATAGAGGTTGCACGAGTCACTTCGTTGTTTAACGCAGCTATCACACTCGGTAACCTTGCAATCCATTCACGAGATCTCTCCGTGGATTTAAAGTCAGCGGATATTTCCCTCGCGTATTGGTATCCAAATAACAAATGTTCGATTAAATCGTTCAACAATTGCCTGATCACGATGAATTTCTGTGTGTCCTCGTCTGATTTTAACGTCATGTCGCTTCATCAACGATGATACTGCACCAAGAAATTCTTTGCCAGGATCAACCTGTAGCAATTGTGGCCATCGTAGACCACCTTGTGGTCCGGATCCTCGTTGATAAATACGTTCAAACGCAGATGCAACCTCAGTCGCTGTTTTGGTTGATAGTGGTTCTGCTTCTTTATATCTACTTGCAACGTCAACGACGGTTAACGCGTATCTGTATGTGTATTGACGTCTGCCAGTTTTAATGGTATCGTGTGGTAAAAACAAAATATCTGCTTGATGAACTTCATTAGGGGTGCTAACATCAAAATGTGCATACTGAATTTTTTTAGGTGGTGGTAGACAGATTTGCCATATTGCCTGTCGAGTTAACCACGCTGCAGCGACATCACGTGAGACTTTTGCTGCTTCAGCAAGTTTACTAATCGCTGCTTTACCTCTCCAATATCCTCTTGGGCTATAATAAACAGATTCCATTATCATAATCAACTGATTAATTACCAGCCCCTAACATTATTTTACCTTTCATACCAGCTTTTATCAGAAAAGCAGCTAATCTTTCTCGAAATGATTTATCTTTTATATTATTTATGGCATGAATTAATTTTACATCTGCAATATGTCGTTGTTGTAAATCATTACTTTTATACGCGACATCGTGAACGTGACACGCTTGATCAATTGCGTTTATTGGACACTCTCCAGGTTTTGGTTGGTCTCGGTTATCGAGTCGGATATCGAGACGAGTTCCAGGACCACAATAATTATATCCAGGTAAATGTTTTTCACCAGGATACTTTGCCCATGGAGCTCCTGGTAATTTACTTAAAGAAGCAGCGATATCACCACCTGTTTTTAATGAAATAAATTTGTATTTTTTTTGTACCACATTTCACACACCTGCCTGTAAGTACGCGCCTGTTATTTTTTGTTATTATTGTCGTTAATCCAGTGATTGACGTATGCGCTCTACATCGAACGCAATATAAAGTCATATTATTATTATATGGATATAACTGATTTCTCAGCGACACGAAAACAAGAGCCAGTTAAGCATCATCCAGCGCTACCAAATTCTATCAGAGCAATTAAACTTGGCCCATCTGATCTGGTAAAACGCAATTATTACTTAATCTGATAATGCGATGGCTCAAGCGGGATAAATTATATTTAGTAGCACCATCTGTAGATGATCAACGATGTGACGAAGTACTTAACGATTTTAATGAAAATGCAAAGTCGCTGACGTGTCCTGATAATGATGCTATTGATTTTATCACCGATATTGATGAAGCTCCATCTGTAGATGATCTTGATGGATGCATCAATAATCTCGTAGTATACGATGATGTGATGCTGGATAAACAATCCAATTCAGCTCGGATATTTTCGCGAGGCCGTCACAAAAATACAGACGTGATTTATTTAACTCAGAAATACACACAAATTCCTAAAGTAATCAGAGATAATTGCAATATCTTAATTGTGTTTAATGGAGTAGATAATTATACTTTACAAAATATTTATTATACCTGGTGTTCAGGGGACATGGACATGATTAAGTTTAGAAACTTCTTTTCAAAAGCACAAGCTGTTCCGTTCGGATTTATAACAATAAATTTACATGACCCAAGATCTAGGTATCGTATAGGTCTAGATAAAATCTTTGGTTAAAATTTACAGCAGCAGAGAGGGTGAACTACCAATACTGAGTGACCAACGCGTAAAATAAACAAATAAAAAGGCGCGTCAGAGATAAAGTAACTAGGTTGTGGTTTTTTCGGTGACCTTAAGGTTTTCTTTTCGTAGGAACCTTTATTTTTTTTATAAATAAGGTCTCAAGCAAAATGGTCTGTTCACCCTCTCTGCTGCTCTTATTCTGGAACACTTTTGTACATTTGCTATGCCACAATTTTTACATATTACTCTCTCATACTGGAACACTTTTGTACATTTGCTATGCCACCACTTTTACATATTACTCTCTCATACTGGAACACTTTTGTACATTTGCTATGCCACCACTTTTACATATTACTCTCTCATACTGGAACACTTTTGTACATTTGCTATGCCACCACAATTTTTACATATTACTCTCTCATACTGGAACACTTTTGTACCTAATATGTATAACATCTATTGCAGACTGAACTGAAAATTTAAAAAATCTAATTAACAAACTTGATGTTCATTTTGCTATTGATGATATGTAAATGAAACAAATTGTCAACATTGACATAAACAGTAAAATTCGTACATATTGAAATCCAAATCACACTCAAGACTCATTACACACACACACACACACACACACACACACACACACACACACACACACACAGAATCACTTGAAATTTGGCCATCGTTTTATTCTTATTGGGTATTATGCACACTTTGAGTAAATAAGAAACATAGGCTTTTGCATTGATGCCTTTCAAAGAAAGTCAGGGCCCCTTTGACATTTTGGAACCCACCCCACCCCCTCAACCCCTGACCTGATCCGGCCCTGATTTGTGTTGCAATACCTTTGAGACAAGGCAACAATTTAGTGTCAAACCATGTGATAAAGAAAAAAAAATGTCCAGGAAAACTCACCAAGGAAAAGGACTTTGGAATAAATAATAAAGGTTTTGTCCGCCTTATAATTATTCCTCCAAATTTAGAATATACTCAGTTCTTGCTGATGTTGGATAAATGCCTAATGTAGTGTTTTCTATGTGTTATCTAGGATAACCTGTGCTGATTCAGACTTTACGCCTGTGCATATTCTTTCCATGATACCATGAAAACAGCAGAGAGAGAGAGAGAGAGAGAGAGAGAGAGAGAGAGAGAGAGAGAGAGAGAGGAAAAGTTCGAAGGGGAGTACCAATTTGCTTCTTCAAGTTTTCTAAGTGGTAAGGCTGTCAAAATTTTAGAAAACTTCTACAGGTTACCGGTCGATTCGAACGATCGGTTACCTGGGCACCCGACAAAGGGAAAATGTATTACATGTGTACAAACACGAAGTTAAGTCCACATTTTTTTTAATTCACACAGTATCTTATAAATATCACTATCTAATGTCATCTGGTGCAAAGTCCAAGAATTCATCCTCATTGTCTGATAAAGTTACGAAATCCTCCATCGTTGTCCAGTAAATCTTTGTGGTGTAGTCATCATAAATATTATCTGACTCCCCTTCCTTGGCCTCACTGTCATAAGCGGATGCTTATTTAAAGTCTGAACTTTAGCTTTTTAAGTAACACTTCGATCATACAATTTGTAAAATCTATTAAAGGTTGCAACTGAACACGTCATTTGTGCGGCAAGATGAAATAACCACCCCCTGTTAATTGCCACTGCACAACAGTCGCGGCTCAATCAATGAGTTCTCACGTGGAAAAACAAGCTATAGGTTTACGGTCAATTATTTACAGGAAAAGACACACCTCAGCTGAAAAAGTATGTGTTCTTAAGACTCAGTCACAAAGACTGTCAACCTGAAAACAACGTGAGTGCTTCCTTGATAAGCACTGGCAGAAAACTTGTATGCCGTTACGATAAACAATAAATCTGAAAAACTCCGACCCAACTTAGTAAAGATGCCAATTGCTATCCGGGTACTCAGGGACCCACCTATTGATAATAACTTAGGTTATAAAATGTGCCATAGAATACCCGTTTATCAGATATTTTCTTCACGAACTCGAGAAGAGCTCGTTTCACACCATCTGATTTACTGGCTGATTTCGTCCCATCTGGCTTAAAGACTGACTGGCAAGTGTTCATGGAAGAGCTTAGACAGTCCACAAGTCCACAATCGTTGTCGTCTTCTTCACTGTCCTTTTTCTTTCTCCTCACTTTTCTCTTTCATGCTCTTGCATGATGTATTTTTTGGTGCGCCTTTAGTCCTTTTGATTGTTGACCCTTTTGATCTTTGTATTATATTAATGAGATGTTTTGGTCCGTTTATCAATTCGATGTTAGGAAAATCACTAAGTGTCATACCCAATAGACCCTCTCTTGCTGCATATCTGTGAATCATGAATTTTCATGTCTCTTCTGTTCTTGAATCTAACATCTCTTGCTGCACCTCTGGATTCTCCTTGTGATAAACATTACTTAGAATGGGGTCAAAACTTAATGACATTCCCTTTCTTCGATGTATAAGACCAAATGTTCTTACAATATGGCCCAACTGGCTTTTTTCCCCCATGTACCTATCTGATATTTTGGATTCTATCTCTTCGTCTGCTTAATCTTCGATGCATCCTCGCCTGAGATGACAGACTAGAGTACTGTGTTCACTTGTCTCTGCTCGTCTACTGTGAACATCTTTATCATTACATTGCTTAGTGTGGCCCTCGGTTAAATACATTTCTTTCTGTCTCTGTGGTCAATCTCTCGAGCAGTGTATAATCCAAAGCTGACAATACTACCATTGTGGGAGACAATGAATAGAGCATGTTTCACTTATCTCTGAAAGTGACTTGATTTGTAATGTTCTGTCAAAAACCGTGAGCGAAATCCAGCATAACTTGAAACTCCATTTAAGAATGAGAATGGAAGTGAAGACATCACACTGGCCAGAAGTAAGTTGTATCCATATTTTCCTCCTAGTCTTTCAGCAACGGCGAGGGCTACAATTTTATTACAATGCCTCATTATATCAGTATGCTGGGAAATGTTTCATTCTCAGTGTATGTTTTCTTAATGAATTCTTTCAACCTTTATCCCTATCTCACTTCAAGCTGGCTGACAGATAACTCCTGATGACAATTTTTTTCTCAGCTCCTCTGCATGTGAATGTGGTAGCGAGTTGATGAACTTGACAAGAACCGAGATATCCATTTTCTTCACATCTTGAATGGCCAAGGATGAAAAGCTTTCGTCTAGATCCACGTTTTCTTGCTGAAATTCCTAATTTTCCATCGAAGCCGCTTTGTTTAGAATTTCTGTGACTGTAATGACGTAAGTCTTGTTCAGATGTATTTCAGGCCCTATGTAGCTTGCTGCTGAAAACAATCAAAAGCACACTCTTCATCTAAGGTCATCTTTAGGAGCACCCATTCTAGATCTTTTTTTCAGTTGTGGTACTTCCTTGCATGCAGTCTTCTTTTTCTTGACACAGTGGAAGATGCCATGTTAATACATCATTTAAATCCTTTGGATTCCTTTGATTTTGATGGACATAGTTGATGCATTCTCCTTTCACCAGGTTGTGGGTCTTTTTTCGTGGTGAGCTGGACAAGATTTCCATGAAAAATACCAGATTGCAGACTCTGAGACAAACCAAATCTTCAGAAGATGAGACATCACTTGCTTTGACATTGTATAGTGGATATGGTTTCAGATATGTTTTAAAGTGACAAAGTTCTGGAACTGATGCTTTCTTGAGACGTCTGTCTCATTTCACAGACTTTGGCTTATATTGGCAGCTGATGTGATGCAAAAAAAAACAACAGATGTGATGTTATAGTAGTTGATGAGCAACTCACTTGTGATAATATCTTGTATGAGACCACTGTAATTTCTATTAAGTATATCAGTGATGAATCAAAATGGCAATATAAAGAGGACAGTTTTGAGGTGTAGAAATCATCTGACGATCGACGCCTGAGGCTTTGTTCAGTAGTATTTGTTCTAATAAACACTGGAATGGTAAAGGAACGTGCAAGTGCCATTCTCTCAATATTTTATAATGGTTCACATCCAAGTGGTCAGCAAGCCAATGTTTCACCTCTTTAAAACATTGAAAGCAAAAGGAGTCAAGAATTCTACATTCCTATAGGAGATCTTGGTCATTCAGACAAGATGAAAGGGACACGTAATAGGGTCGGAGTATTCCAGATTTAATATGACTTCTTGCAAGAAAACGCTCACCAGGCAGAATGCAGCCTTTGGGAAAGAAGAGAATGACAGGCACATATACAATGTGACTTTTCTTCACAGAGGCACGAACTATCAGAGAGATATCATCATATGTTTCAACATTATGTTGCAGTTCCTGTAATTCGATACCAATGTGTGTTCCTGCTCCATGTGCACTGAAAACATAATATTTTGAAACTGAAGAGCAGTTGTGTCTCTAAGAGCATTTTCTGTGTCGGTTTCTATTTTCTCCGGTCAGTGGATACTTTCCAGATGGATAGTAATTCCACTGATTGCATCAGCAGCAAACGTCCGAGTTACATTCCATTGACAGACCTTCAAGAACATCTGATTGAGTTCTTGTCCCTTTTCTGCCAACTTGTTACATAATCCAAAGATTCCCGTTTACTTTCCTGTTCATCTTCATGGTCTGACACTTCTTTCTTACAAAAGGTTCTACAGTGCCACTGAAACAGTTGAATTTTATTTCATTCGCTGTCGGTGAACTGTGTTTTATGATCAATAATTAAAGATGGAATCTTCAGCCCCTCAAGTTGTAGCTTTTTAATTGTTTCTTCATACAGTCTTAAGCTTAAAATTTCAACATCCGCTAGTTGTTGATAAAGGTTCCATGTTGATTTGTTCGATTTGTTTGAAGATACAGATTGCGTTTGTTGTTCTAAGAGTTCACATTTCACTTTGCTAACCTAGAAGTTATCATAGTGATGAAACATATATCGAAAGAAAGATGACAACGAAACCAATTTCTTTTCTTCTCTCTGGATTATCCCAGTATCATGTCTTTGTAATTCTTGTAAAATAGTTTCTTTCTTCACAACAAGATCATCTATGGCTATGAAAGTTCCATCTTCGATTTTGTTGAAAGACGGAGACTCCAGTGACGGTATACAGATGGAAACCTGTTGAAGAACGAAATTATTTAACTATCTGAAGTCAATAATTCAGTCAAACTAGATATATGCTTAAAATATAAGTTATAATTTTGGTACTAGATTTTATATATTGGAAAATAAAAGACTACAGTTATGACTAATTAAGGAGATGAGAGATGGACAGAAATAAAAATTACAAACACATATGACCATTATATTAATTGCTTTTCAACTTGTTGCCTGAATGCTATTTACACAAGGCTAGTGTCAGTTATGATCAACTGTATGATTAAATGCTTTCATAAACTTCCATGTTCATTTACAAACATATATGCTAACTACCATAGTCTCAATCTATGTTACCCCAAATATACATTGAGCAATAAAGTACTACTATCTAATGATGATACACATTTAATATACCTACATAGACAATATCAAGCCTTAGGTACTTATTGCTGCAATTAGACAAATAAATGACCAACGTGAGAATTAAAGCGACATGAACTCTGGGTTTCTTGATTTGTGGATTTTGGAGAGAGCACAGTTATTGAACTTACTGTTATTGAACTGTTATTGAACTTAAACTGAATTGATACTATAAGCAGTTGGAAATTATTGTGGTATATAGCTATTATATTTCTACAATTTCAAATATATATATATATATATATATATATATATATATATATATATATATATATATATATATATATATATATATATATATATATATATATATATATATATATAACTGAGCAAGTGATATTACAAAATATTGAATACAAATAGTATAAAATTCTTACCATTTCTTCCTCTTGGAATTCTTGATTATATTATATCCTCCGAGTCTTCAATTAAAAAACTGTAAGTATTCTTGTAAAAAGTCACAAAACTATTCAGACAATGTATTTGGAGTGCCTGTCAATCAAACACATCACAACAACTGTCAGCTAGTCTTATTTTGGTACAAAATATAGACCTACAATCTATTATGCTCAATACAGAAATCCCATATTTACAGCTAGCTTTCAAACACAGGGAACTGAAATAGGGGCATTATAACTGGACAGTTAACTGGGAGTCTAAAAGCAATTATATTTGACATGAGTGAAATTCATACTTGCTGATAACAAGGTGATGACAGATAAAGCAAACACTTGCACGCAAGCATCAGAATCTAGAGATATTCAGACCTGGGGCCTGTCTTAGGAGTATTAAGGTTTTGTCGACCACAAACAGCTTGACAACGGGTGATATGGTCACGTGACGCAACAAATTGGTAATCTAAGCAGACATGGGAGCGTATATTGACGTTTTTCCCATTGATGTCTGTGATAATAAAAGCTGCTGTAGCCGATGTAATGAAAACGTTTTAATGCACAATCATCCATTAGTAAAGCAGTTTTGTTACGCTGTTACCGAGGAATAGATGAAGCAGGCCAACTGTGTAATTGTATCGTAGGGGTCATTGCAAAGTCTTGCCGAATGAAAGCAACCATACATCTTCTCCCCTTCCCTTCCATTTGATGATAAATATTGAAGCCTGGACAACATATAATTTTATTCAACGTATTTTGATATTTCAGGCCAAGATACTGCAAAAGATGTAACGAATCCATTTGTTTTAAAATTATGAACGACAAGAAAAATGATTGTTTTAAACGTCCATAAGATAGAAGTCTCCAGTATACAATTTGTCAGGTGTGTCAGCTAATGTTAAGGTAAATAAATAGGATGACATTTATTAGAATTGTTCTTAATTCTCTAGGAGTAATGCTAACTGGAATAGTACTTGGTCGCAAGCAACTATATTAAATACCGTATTAGTAAAATAATTATATTCGCTGATTGAATGAAATTAATTAATGGAAAAAAGTTAACACCATCTTTAGGAGAAGCCCACTTATGGGTAAATTGTGCACAATAAGTAGACTTGACACTAAATCAATTCTCCTTCTCTTGCTGTCGCCGCACAGGTACATCTTGATGTAAACTGGTAGATCTTCACTGTACACCTACAAGGTAATGTTTGTTATAAACGAGGTTAGCATCATATCATTTTTATCGTTTCAAACGTTGCCCCTTTCATAGATCACTAATAAGATGCAGGCGTTTTTTGCCGATCTTGCCAATCGTTTATAGTAATTTGGCCGAAATTTAACGTTACGGTCTTTGGGAATTGAATTTGTTGTGTGAGCCCACTTAATCCAATGTTATACATATCACTACCAAACAGTGTCATTCTTTTGTATGATAAATACAAGTTTACAGATGGTGAATAACGAGATGACACTTGGCGTGTAGGTAGATAATGGCTCACTGAGGAATTTGCATATGGGTCACATCCTACATTAAAACAGTTAACTCGTATCTTTGACTACTTAAGAAGATTAGAAATAACATTCCTTTGAAAAATCGAATTATGTTAACATTCCTTTGAAAAATCGAATTATGTTCCACAAATGTTTTTACTCTTGCAATGTATTATAGAGAATTCTATTAAAAAAAAAACCCATACAAAAACTGTTAAAATTCCATATAAGAACTTGTAAAACCATGCTTGATCCTTCTTCATCCAACAACACATTTGAAGAAATGGAACGGCTGAAAATATTGTGTATACATCAGCGAACATTTCTCAGAAAAGCAAAAATGATGTATCTAACAAATCAGATATATACAATATGTAACAAATTAGATGTATACAATATGTAACAAATTAGATGTTTACAATATGTAAGAAATCAGATACATACAATACGTAACCAATCAGATGTAAACAATATCTAACAAATCAGTTGTATACAATATGTAACAAATCTGACGTTTACTATATGTAAGAAATCAGATGTATACAATATGTGTGTGTCATTTGGATTTTTAACGCAGCTTCAACAAGTTTCCAAGTCATATCGCTATTATGTCTGCATTGTGGCAGTTTAAAGTGATGTCTAGTACTGGGGCATCATGCCGCGGACATGTAGCATCATGTCCTAACCAGTCACATCATCCTGACACCAGGCCGACCAGGCCTAACACTAACCGCCAAGCAAGGCAGCTGCTAGTACCATTTTTGTAAGTCTTTGGAATAACTTGGCTGGGGTTCGAACCCGCGACCTCCCGCATCCGAGGCGGACGCTCTAACCACTTAGACCACCGGCGTGGTCATATACAATATGTAAGAAATCCGATGTATACAATATGTAAGAAATCCAATGTATACAATATGTAAGAAATCAGAAGTATACAATAAGTAAGAAATCAGATAATCAGAAGTATACAATAGGTATGAAATCAGACATATACAATATGTAAGAAATCGGATGTACACGATAGGTATGAAATCGGATGTATATAATATTTAAGAAATCAGACATATACAATATGTGAGAAATCAGATGTAAACAATATGTATGAAATCAGACGTATACAATAGGCATAAAATCAGACGTATACAATAGGTATGAAATCAAACGTATACAATAGATGTGAAATCAGACGTATACAATACGTATGAAATCAGACATATACAATAGGTATGAAATCAGATGTATACAATAGGTATGAAACCAGACGTATACAATAGATATGAAATTCTGTATGTGAATGGGTTTAAAATCAGAATAATCATTAATATAAGTAAATATGTTTATTTGGGTCTAGGTCTAGGTTTTGGAATTTTGTTAGTGTATTTTACCTAATCCAGGTTTTGGTTTTTATTTTGTAAACATCAGGATCATTCTAGAAGGTTATTTTCTATTAGGTAATAGTTTTTTCTTTATATAGAAAATGCTAATTGTGCCCTGAGGTCAAGTACAGAACTATATAACCTTGTAACTGAGAGGATTTTTCAGTTGTGCTTTAAGATCTAGCTCTTTAAAGTTGTATTTATACGTTGTGTCCAGCATTTCATTTTTGGGCTGGAAATTTTATTTCTTCAAATTATTGAATTCAAGTGATTATTTTCTCTGGAAATACAAAAGCGTTCTGATACAATTCTTGGATAGAAACATTCACTGGAATTTATTGTGAATTCAAACCTGAAATTGTATTACTGTGATTCAACAAAAGACTGTTGACACAGCAACGTTCTATAAGCTACCAAAGACACATCATGCCTTCAGTTTTTCGATTTATTCTGACTTCTACTGAATTTTATTCAGGACTTTAAATTACTTTGACTTGTGTCTGTAATTCTTGGATTATTTTGGGATTTAATTCACAGTACCGTAAGTTCTTTTCTCTCATTTTCACTTTGCATTCGAGAGAAATAAATTATTTGTTGAATTTGACAAAGCTTGTTACTTTTCATTCTTTTCTGTTACTTATTTTAAGAGCATAGACTCGTAACACACGTTCATCTCAGTATACACATAGATGTTATGTTATTAAGTTGTCATAAACAGGAGTTACCACCCAGACAGAAACAATGGACCCAGCGTTAGCAATTTTAACATATCCTGGAAATTAGGTCAGCAATCTAAGCTCTTGTAAACAAGACGGATCGACCGTAAGGTGTCCCTATAGTCCAAATTTGGTGGTAAAAGCTGACTTGTAGTGGAATGAGAACCGATTTAAAACACTTAGCTTACTAGTTCTTCTAAAAAAATCATTGAATGTATGACACAGGGACTCAATTTTGGCTGATGACACATGCTTACACCATTTCACCCTTTGTGCAATTTGTTTTAATTATTAAAAAGTAGTTTAGGAGTTATATCATAGACAAGGAACGCAGATGGGTGGACACACAGATGGGTGGACACACATATGGATCGACATACATGGATGGATACACACACTTGGATGGACACACAGATGGATGCAGATGGATGGACAGACAGATGGATGGACAAACATATGGTTGGATATACACATGGATGGACAAGCAGATGGGTAGACACATGGATGGACATACATGGATGGACACAGATGGATGGACACACAGATGGATGCAGATGGATGGACACACATGGATTAACACATACATGGATGAACACACAGATGGATGCAGATGGATGGAGGCACAGATGGGTGGACACACATATGGGTGGACACACACATGGATGGACACAGAGATGGGCAAACTAGATCACATAATATACCTCTCGCTTATTGATACAGCAGTGTCAAAAACACCCCACTGCCATATATATATATATATATATATATATATATATATATATATATATATATATATATATATATATATATATATATATATATATATAATCTATCTGGAAATCTAGGATACCTCGATCAATATTGTTACATCAAGTATATCGGACAAGGAGAAACGGTGATCACAGTTTGTAAAGCTAATGGAGTGTCAGACATTAGCCAAGGAAAATTTAACCATGGCTTAGAAGTTAAATAGGATCATCTTTCATTTTGTCTGAGCGTTTTACTCCCTATAGCACTTATTCCACTATAAAACATTTTGTATTGTCAGTCCATGAATTTGCTTTATGTTGATAAGCAATAACACTCAAGTAAGTGCAAACTGTGGAGGCTGTGATCTTTCTTAGAGAAAGGTATGTTTAAAATTTAACCGAGTGATCTGGCTGACTGGGTCACGCGCGTAGTTGGAACGGAACAAGCTAAAGCAAGCAAGGGAGGTCTAGTAAGTTTAACGCGCGTGACTTCACAAAGAATTTGCCCATAGAAGGGGATTTACTTCAAAGCTAAGATCTGCCAAACCTTGTCTTGAATCATGTTGGGAGTTTAGTCTACACGTAATACCGTAGCTTTCCCAATGTCAAAGACAAATAGCAATAGCTATGGACTGTTGGAAAACGGGGACATGCTTGGCTTTGGTTACTATATTACTATATTATATTAAGGGTTAGAAAGACTAAATTTCAGATTAAAGACATCACTGCAGGCGAATATATA
>JAECUM010029864.1:0-18137 GCA_016617855.1 Megalonaias nervosa
ATATATTTAAACAAGAAAATAAGTACACTGAAATTTTTTTTCTCAACAGAAACCTATACAGTGACAGATTCAGTAGTTTTCAGAGGAATAATATTAATATTTCAATACTTTCTCATAAAGGCAACAGTCATAAAAGTCTGATCGAAGCTAGCTGTGCTACAAAATAATGTACAAGTGAATAAATTATATCAAAAGAGATGTCCTGCAATGTTTTAGAAAAGATGAAGACCTACGGATTACATTTAACGGTAATAACATAGAGGTAAGTACAAAACATTCCCGACATCAAGACTGTTACAAGAGTATGAAATGAAACAGAAACAAATTATGAATTTCATATGAGTGAATATACATATTTATATTCAAATATATTTTCATCACAACTAGACAAGGCAAATTTACAACGACTTAAAACAGACTGACATAAAATTTATGAAATACAATGACTGAATAAAAACAGCACACGTGGTGGATCGCTGTATGAAAGTATGTGGTTTAATCAATCAAATGAATGACAAAACATGATACAACCTGAAGTCCTTCACATCTCGAAAGGGATTCAAATGACACACCAAATTGTTGAAAAAGTTCCAGCTGTCGATTGCTTATTGACAGGGCCGACACATTTTTTTGAACAAGAACTTGGAGAGGCCCGGGTGGTTTTTACCCCAGGGCCCGTGATCGCTCTCTACGGCCCAGCTTATTGACAACACCTAAGGATAATTTGTCAAGCATAACATAATCTCTTGGTGCTTTATCCCACTTTACATGGCTGAAAGCTTAATATTCAAGAGAGCCTTTACTACCGCGTTTAAGGTCATTTGGTTATACCCATGTCAATCAGTTGTGTGGAAAAAATTTAAAGGGACAAAACGAAATAAAATACACTAAACTGGCAGTGTGATTAACTGCACAATTTACCTTCACTTTACCCAAGTGGGAAACGATTTCCACTGAGAAAGATCTATGTAACATATGCAAAGGTCTTTGTCACGGAATTGTGTACATTTATTGATTACATATTATTTGGAATAGAATGTACTCGGGTCTCATGTCTGTGTACAGCGTTACCTGGGGCTGGTTTATCTATATCATACATTGTTGCGATGTAGTGAGTTCGGTTCATTCCATTTTGCACGAGCGAAGTGCTTACGATGGGAAAACCGATATACCCTGAGCGCACAGGCCGTACATTGCAACACAGGCTGCGTACATATAGGCTCATGGTAGAGTCAAACATGACATTACGGAAAGTCTTGTCAGTGAGCGGTTCACTTTACGACGCGATATCTCCAGCTGTAGAGCTGTGAAAAGAGGTGTAGGGCTGAAAGGAGTGACGGGGTGCTAAGCTATGTTGTATCTTTGTCTTTGCACTGTACTGAAGGTGTCGTTGTAGCCACAGGGGTTCGTTACAAATAAAATTATGAGCCTAACCTGTAATAATATAGCACTATTAAAGGTTAGGCTCCTAATTTTATTTGTAACGAACCCCTGTGGTTGTAGCCGTGTTGCTAATTTGGCTTGGAATACACCCAGTGTGCTGCTATCGGTGGTGACGTTGGCCCAAAAGAAGATAATGGTTATCTCTTGGTGCGGGACCAAGGCTTCGTGACCAACGGGTCTGCTGGGAACAAGAGCATCTAACGATCCTTAGGAACACCGGGAGGGGCGGACCATTCGTGGTGGCTCCTTGACCATCTGACAGAGCATTGGGGCTGAAATACCTTGTGCTGATGAACTGGACACCGCGAGATAGATGTCCCAATTTTTAAAATCATTTATCATTATTGGAGTGAAAACCTGTCATTTGTCACTCTTTCAGTGGAAATTTCGTCATTGTTAATGTGAATCGTTTTGTCATTGAATGAATCATTTTGTCATTATCTGAGAATTTCGTCTTCATGTGAATTATATTATCACTGAGTGAAATCACTTTGTTTGAACAGTAATTAATCTGTTTCTTTATGCGTTTAATTTTTGTTCAATATCGGTTCACTTTTTCGTTTAAATTGCAATCCTTTCCAGTAAGGAACCGTATTATTTATATCAGCTATTTAACTCGGTGCGCATCATTGTGGTAAATATCCAATATTTGGATTTGTTGCGTACGCGTGTGGTATAGGGTTTTTTTCTGCCTTAAATCATCTATAAATAAACATCATATTTTCGATACCATTCTTATTGTCTTCGTTGTGATGTGACCCCAACCTGGTTCATCTCGTTTTATCTTCCTAACTTCACCAATGAAATATTCAAAACTCGACAAGAAATATTAAATGATCCGGTTGTCTACAAGATGAAAAGACCTGAAGAGAGAAGGTATTAAATGGATCTTTCACAATCGGTTATATCTACATGCATACGACAAACAAGATGAAATGTACAAAGCTGAGTGACTTTTTTTTTTAAATGTAAAGTATGTAAGTGCTAAATGAAAAGGTTAGAATGTTTTTATACAGATAGAAACCAGTACAAAAACATGTTACATGATGTGGCAAACACTCCTCTCTTCACAGGAGATGACTGAGGACGCACACTACATAAACAGCAGTATTAAGGATGATGAAAACGGAGCCTTCGAAAAGAAACCATTTTCCACAATGTTATGTAGAAAAACAGTGCCATAGAAAATAAAGTTAAAATGTGCCCATCTTGTGAGTTTGTATTTAATCACCAAATTAGAAAGAAAAATGAAAGTAAATGTAAAAACATCACAACTAAGCAACAAAATGTTACATTTGAAAAACGTGATAAAGAGGCAAGGTCACGCCAAATAAGAGATGAAAAGGGAAAACATTATCATACAAAAATAAAAAGGATGAAGCTCACAATGAAGATGGTACAATCATACTTCTTTAAAATTTAATTTAAAGAAAGGACTGCATCTAGTGATACAAATGAGATCAATTATGCACTTTTCCTGGATAATACTTGCACCATGAACAAATTTATCTGATGTATTGACACTTCAATCGAAACTAATTACCACAAAGTTAACCAAGTTCAGTTTTAGTGGAATATTTTTAGCATCTTTTGGATGAACTAAAAACCTGCACAGTACACATTTCAAAGTGTTTATGTTGAGTTTAAATCAGTTTTCAGGGAATTTTTGCTTGCTAGTAACTGAGTTACTTAAATAAATGCTACAGTTATTTAATAACGTGCCAGAATGGCAGTTGCAAACTATTACAAATACAGCTGAGAAAACAATTGCAGAAGAGATTAAAAAAAAAAAAAGCTTGTGCAAAGAGGATGTACAAGAAATGAGATGAAAATGGTCTTGCTACAGAAAATTGTATATAAATGAAAATACAACTGCAAGTAAATGTTCACTGACAGTGAATATTAAACATGAAAAAGCTTATTCTATATACAAAGTATACATGAAAATTTTTCAACATCAATTTCTAATTAGCAAAGATTCAAGCATCAGGTAGAAGAATGGATTCCAGATTCACAAATCCAACAACAAAATCTTATACTTTCCATGCAGCTAAGTTTAATGCTTTAAACCAGTTGAATCACCTCAAACAAGTGAACATATCCAGTAAATCAAGAGGTAAATTTTACTATACTGTTTACTATAATGAAACTAAATGTTCCACATACAAAACTGGGAAACAGTTTTGATAACTACACTTTAAACAGAGAGATGACACTATCAAAAGATAAAGATCACGGTGTGAAGTGAAAATTTGGCATTCCTCAAAATTTTTCAGTTTGAATTACAACATCTGTTTGTATGATATCTTATAGGCATTTGACAGAGAAAAGTGTACCTTAGTTAGACAAATCAGTATAAGTTTTATGCGTATTTCCCAAAATGAAAACGATTGTCTGAATGTAAAGTACCTCTAACTGATGGAATCAAATCAAATTGAAATAGTAAAGATATATGTTTTGATTTTATCAGCAACAGTTTTCCACTTCCACCAGTTAATGTTTGGAGACATGAATGGAAGAAAGACACGGGAAGAAGAAACAAATGACCATAGTCTATTCACTTTTTCATTTCATCTTTAAGCAACGCTGCATACTACATTCACTTTTGTCTTAAACAAGTTTTAACAAACTTTGCCACTGCAGGTTTATGATCAAATCCTAAAGTTCTTAACCTTACTCAATTATCTTCATCAATTTCATTACAGTGTCCAGCTTTTAATGCCCACAGCTCTTGTCTCCATATGATTGTGACAAGAAACCTAGTTCTTAGCCTCAAAAGCCATTACTGTTTTAAGTGAAACCAGCAACACTTAGACTGTCTCTGTATCTTATTCTCCATTTGTTTTAGTTTTAATATTACCACAACATGGACAAATCCTTTAATCAGTCCCAACACCCACAATGAACTGTCCTGCATGGCTTTATTTGACACCTTTGCCTGCTGTTGCACGAATGGCACCTAACACATTTACACCTTTTTCTCCATAGCTTTGTGCTTCCCAGCATTATCCAAGCGCACTTGTTTTTAGCAAGATCTGGCATAGCTCAGCGGTATACAAATAGTTGCTAAGCTGTATATATGATTTACTTTATATTAATGACAAAGCATTTATTTTATGGTTATGTACCCTTCTTGGTCACTACAAAATGTATTTTGGCAATATGACTTTCAATAAGCACAGAAGGAACTATATATCAAAATTAATTTTAAATGACGGGAGTACCTACATTATAGTACAGTATTGTAATTACAAATATTTAATTAACAGCCATTTAAAAACGCAATTTTATTATTTTTGTTAGTTTTGGTACTTCACCAAAAACTTACAAACGCAAAAGCACTCGAGAATAATTTTGACACAACAATATATACCTCTCCCTCGGTAACTCGCGCTCAGCAGGGTCCACAAACATAGACTGCACTGTAAGCGAGGGCGCGAGTTACCGAGGGACCTCCAAAAGTTGAAAAAATTCGCTTAGATATCGAGAAAACAGCGGAGTGGGGGTGGGGGTAGGGAACTGGGCCGTTTAATGACTGAATGTTCATTTTACAATCACGTCGATAATAATTTTTAATAACGCGCTTTTTCTAATAAAGTTGTTCGTTATTCTGCTTAAATAACATTTATTTTCAAAATGTCCAACATGTGAAAGATCGTTCCACTGGTTTCAACAACCATCACGTGTACGCGAAAACATCTGTGTATTACGTCACTGCTTTTTGTTTTCTTGATGAGTCTGGTTCCTGGAGTGTATTTAATACACCACCAAACAAGATTCCTTTTCTTCAAAAACAAGCGAAATTTATTTCGTGTGACAATCGTCTACGTCGAATCTCAATTTTTGTATTGTTCAGTTAGTACAGTATATTGATGTCATGATTGAATTGAAAGTATTAATGAAACTTCTTATCATCCTTGAGGATATCTCTAAGTGCCAGTTCAAGAATACTCTGAAACTCGCTTGCCCACAATGGTCCGTATCTGTGAAACCAAGCTCTTTATTTTACGAAGTATTCATTTGGCTTGGTTACCTTGCTATCTTTGATCACAGTTACCAATGAATCTGTTAATTTAAGGTAGTTTATGTTACATAAACAATAACATTTATAACAGTGATTGATCAAATGAAGTGAGTTCACCCGACATACGACCGGGGCTGCTAGATTTTAAGTTTGTAGGATTTTCGTGCCTTTTAACTTTTCTTTTATTCCAGCTCCTTTATTTGATTCAAAAGATATATTTAACGTGATAATACAAAAGAGGCCAGCTTTTAATTCAGTGCAACAAAACAACAAATACTTCTGCAAGTCAGTTATCAAAACACGGTCGGTACCTAATTAGGTTCTCAGAAAAACGCTCGCGGACATAGCTGTTACGAAAATTGATACATTTTACATTTAATTACAAGAGGACACATTGCATTTATGATGATTACACTTAAAAGGAACTAAAAAATAGAACTAGAACATAAATTTGAATTGATAAAAAATTATTTAATTGGTATTTATTTATTAAAGTACTGCCTCCACTCGGCGTAAGTGACATTTTCATTGATCAAAATTTCCTTACATATCGTTAACTGCGGTGTACTACCGTTTGGAAAGAAAATGTAAAAAAATTGTATGACTTATTTTTAAATTTGATATTTCATAATGTTGATTAAAATTTCAGGTCCTATTACCGTTTTCAACAATAAAACGAGCGATATATCAAAGTTTCTGTTGCTAATTCTGATCGCGATTTTCTTCAAATTCAATCAATAAGGATCAATTTTTGGGGTATTTTCTGGTTTAAAAAATGGGATCCACGCCTGACCCCGTGTTATAAGCGGGTTCGCGAGTTATCAGGGCGCGAGTGATCGAGGGAGTGGTGTATATACACATGAGAATACATGTACAGGTCTCTTCACATCATAGTATTGATGTATTCAAACCATAGTGGTCATCTAATCACACCACAGCAGTCATCTACCATTATTCAAGTCATAGTGGTCACTGCTGAAGCTAGGTATGAGTAACCTCAACTTCACAACTTCATGTTTAGGGGATAATTCAAAACAAAATCTTGATTTTTGTTTGGACTTCATCAATTATTTCATAAAGTTTTGAAAACAAAAAATTTAATTACTAGCTCAAGTGGCAGTTAATTACCTATTTATACCTATTTGCAATTACAGCATTACTTAGGTACTCCTATTAGAATTAATTACAATGTAGCGTTTCTGCTGTGCTTATTGATATATGGCCAAAATAAACTGGTGAAATGACCAAGATGGGCACATAAACCTTAAACGGAATTGTGGGATGGATGGATGATGGTGCTCAGATATATGTTTTTTCCACCTGCTGTATTCTGTCGTACCATTATCTTGTTCCCTATTCGCTGTGTGACCCGTTAGTGTGGTAAGGTGGTACAAAGCCCTGAGGCAGATACCACTTATATGAATAATAAAAGCACCTGGGAATTTTAGTTGTATCTTTTAAACTACATTTTCAAACCTGTACACTGATAAATTTATATTTTACTGCCATGTTTAAATTTGTAACATGCGTGCTTAAGTTTACACTCTGATTCAAACTGCTCTGGTGGCTTTGTGGTTAGAGTGATACCCCAGTACTAGACATCACTATAAACTGCCACACTGCAGTCATCGTAGTAATATCGTAGTGATATGAGTGAAAAATTGTTAAAGCTACGTTAAAAATCCAAATTACACGCGCGCGCGCGCGCACACACACACACACACACACACTGATTCAACATTCTATCAAAAATCTAACTTATGAATATTTCTGCTGTATGCTTCATAATATGTTTGTTCAAATCGCCACTATCACTGAAAAGTTTATCACAAACTTCACACTGGAACAATTTTTCTCCAGTATGAATCCTTGTGTGACTTTTCAAATTAGAACTGCGTCGAAACAGTTTATTACAAACGTCACATCTGAATGGCTTTTCTCCAGTATGTACACTAAAGTGCTTCTTCAAACCGGCACTACAACTAAACAGTTTATCACAAACATCGCATCTGAATGGTTTTTCTCCAGTGTGTATCTTCATGTGACCCTTCAAATGAGAATTATTTCGAAATGTGTTACCACAAATATCACATTTGAATGGTTTTTCTCCTGTATGTATTCTAGAATGCTTCTTTAAATTACCACTCTGAGTAAAACTTGTGTCACACACTTCACATCTGAATGGTTTTTCTCCTGTATGTATCGTCATGTGACTCTTAAGATTACAATTATGTCGAAACATTTGATCACAAATATCACATTTAAACGGTTTTTCTCCTGTATGTATTCTAATATGCGTCTTCATGTCACCACTTTGATTAAACATTTTATCACAAACTTCACATTTGAATGGTTTTTCTCCCGAATGAATCCTTACGTGCCTCTTCAAATCAAAGCCATGTCGAAACTCTGCATAACATTCATTACATTTGAATGATTTATATTTTTTGTGTACTTCCATTTGCCTTATGAAAATAAATTTGTCGTTGAACAATTGACCACAAACTTTACAACTCAATGTTTAGTCTCCAGTATCATGAGTATGAAACCTTAGATGAACCTTCAAGGCTGCAGTCACTATAAGCCTTTTATCACAGACTTCACACTTTAATATTTTCTCCCGTTTATTTCGAGTGTGCTTTTTCAAGTATGCATTTACTATAAAGATTTTATCACGTACCTCACACTTGAATAGTTTTATTCCGGTATGTATCGACTGAGTGCACCTTCGACTTCGTGTTTGCAACGGTTCAGTGTAAAATTAAGAGTAGAGTCTTGGATATAGGAGTCTGGGGTCTGGATTAGACCAACAAGTAGATCGCCGTCTTTAGGGGTTTTTTGGGGAAGTGGGGTGGGGTGGGTGATATTTTCTTTTCTTTTTTACATTACTGCTACCAGGTAAAAAAAAAAAAAAAAAAAATAGTGGAGATTTCCTTGTTGGCCTCGGATCTGGATCTAGTGGAATCACTCGTGTACATGTTAACATTATTATTAGTATTATTATTATTATTATTATTATTATTATTATTATTATTAATTAATTAATTAATTAATTTATTTATTTATTTATTTATTTATTTATTTATTTATTGCTAGAAGAAGAACAACAACAAAACGAATTAGATACATGTAAATAATTTCGTGAACATGACAACGATGGCTTTCGGACATTTTAATCCCAAAGATAATTCGGCATGGACATTTCGACCCTAAGGACAATTCAACCCCAAGACATTCTACCCCAAGCTTAATTTAAATTGTGTTATGTGTGGGTCGTATCCTAGTGCAACACGGTCAATGGCCTTTTTGTGCTATAAACAAGATCAACAACATATAACGAACACTACAGGGTCAGGCGTTAAAGTTAGACAAAGTAGAAGCATGTGTCGCTGTATGCATATTGGGAGGATTTAGACTAGAGTTCAACATCTTTGGTTAGGATGATGAATAAGTAATAACCTGGGATTAAAGACCTCAGTACTGTCGGCATCATCGTTAATTGCAGAAATCAAGGAATAACCGTGCTCCTTTATACAAATTTACAGTGTTTGGTACGTTTGATTCCTTACCATTCAACTTAGTGTGCATTTATTAACTCACTAAAAAGAACGTTGATTATAATTAGCTGAAGACATCTTTTTTCGACGACTTAGCGATGTATCGGTATCTTCTTCAATTGCAGACATCAGGTCTCACTGGATAATTTCGTGTTTTGACACCTCCCTAATTTTTAAGGTAGAAGGCATGAACCTAATTATCATAAGCCTAGCATTTATACATTCACACAGAAGCTAAATCTGTAATGTGATTTAGATTTACTTTGAGTTAGGCTTGAAAATGGGTTGGCTTGTTTGGTGACTGCCTGTCACAGTTAGACTAGCACTGGAGATCAAATGCGTAACTTGGGCTGCAAATGAACAGCCAACTTGACTTACGTATTTACGTATGTCTGCTACAGACGTAAATATCTAAAAATCGAGATGGTTGAGGGGTGATGAAAAGTATGCTAATTTGTTATAGTACTAGTGAACTTTATTCATGCATAAGGCACATACTGATTCTTTTAGCCGCCTTGTCACAGGGAAATAGTCAAAATAGCTCTTTGCTGTCAAAAATGAATGTAAAAAAAGAGGTGTTGGTGGCAGTGTTGGTTCAGCATAAAAGCCACCAGTTGTATAAGGAACTACCCTGCTTGCCGCAGTCAAAATCTCACATGCATGCTTTCTAAAAAAAATCATTTGTTTTTATTTGTATCTTCAGCGTAAAATTATTCTCATTTTTCTGCAATAGGTCACTGTCGGATGAAAATTAACCAGAAAAACTGTCCAGTGAGACCTCAGTGAATAAACGTGTGCTTAGTGGGAATGGCCATTAGCAATGTGCTAATTCTTGTTTTAAAAACTGCATGAATTGGAGTTGAATTGTCCCGTGGCTGGGGGTCGAAATGTCTTGGGAATTTTCTTAGGGTCAAAAGGCTTTGGGGTCCAAACGTCTTACTCCCAGAACGACGAGAAATGATGCGGCTGGTAGGCCTAATGGTAATAGTGATAATGAGGGAGGTGATGGTTGCTTGAGATGATGGAGACAATTATTTTTAGCGTGATTGCATATATTAATGATAATCATGCAAAACTAAAATCAATTTCTTACCTGTAAAGGCATTGCTCTAAGTCTTCTTTTTAAAACAACCCCCCACCCCACTTTTTTAAACATGTAGCAGCAGGGAGGGCGAACCCTACGGCCTAGTTTTGATATTTATTTTGTAAAATCACTGCTTCTACGTGTATTTGTCCGTTGTTGTGCTGTGCTACTACGTATATGCATTTCTATAGATTGTTTGTTTATGGAACTCGATACAGTTATTCCGTCAGTTCGTCCTCCCTGCTGCTATGGGAAAACAAAAACTAACTGTAAGAGAAATCAAATTCAATACCACAAGCTAACTATACGATGCGGTCCTTGGTATTATTTACATGTACAATATTTCCCATGACTGGTTTATTTACATGGCAAATAACATCCCAGCAAAGTGTCTCTGCCCCGCGACATATATTTATTGCTTACCAAAACTCACAAACACAGAGTGCAATGATATTTAATCCACTTGGTGTTACCGAAGTTTCATTACGAATAAACGGACATCAAGAACCCTCCGAGGACAAATTATTGAATTTTGCGAATAATCATGTTGTACGTGCCCATCATCGGTTGATGACATTCATGGGACGTGATCAAAATGTGGATTCTGGTCTACAAATATCACAGCTAGAGTTTACAAAATTATATCCGATTTATTATTTCTCACTGGCACATCTAGACTAATTTAGGAAGTCTGTTGTTGACGTACACTTTCAAGCTCTTGTAGCGTGAGACGCTGCTGATATCTCTAATTACAGAGCAATTGCAGCTATACTGTCAGAAAAAACAATACTGCTTGAAGGGGTGGGTGGACGAATGAGAGTGGTTGATCCCCCAGTGGAAAACATGTAAGTGTTTTTCCCATTCAGTAATTAAATCGTCGTCGTTGATATTTATTATAATGTCATATCATCCCGTGAATGTTACTCTGACTCCTGGTCAGATTAAAAAGCTACAATTGGCAGCGAATAAGAATTCTGGAATAAAAATAACGTTGAAATCGTCGGCGTTACACGGCCCAAATAAACTGTCACTGACCGAACGTCAACTCAAATACTTTAATGACGCCAAACGATCAGCAACTGGTGTATGACTCGATCTTTCTGCAGCTGCTATTAAGGACACGGCAAAGATGGGGTGGGGTGGGGTGGGGTATATTTCCACTTTTTGCAGCTATTCCAGCATTAATACTCCAACTTCGTGGTACGGTCGGGGTCTTAGATTGCAAGGAACGTTTCGCAAATGAAACAAGTAAAGCTTCCTATGTCTGACTTTGTTTTACTCGAAGCTGCTCGCCGATTAAACATTAACAACTTTCAAGGCGTTATTATGAGCGATCAATTACCTCACAAACCAAATCGTGTGGAAATTGGTATCATTAATCTGGACTCGCAGTCCGGTCCGGTAACTAACTGGGCTGTCTATGCTATTGACCGACGTGGTATTGTTTATTTTGATTCGTATGGGCTCGCCCCGCCGCTAGAATTTTTAAACTACAGCAGTAGAATGCAGAGCGTCCCCCCGATCTGGCATTCCACGTTGCCAACACGAACAATAATAGATCCGCCTGCTTGTGGTCTAGAAGTACTTGCTGTACTTGATGCTGTATCAAGATCGCCTCATCTGCCTCCCCCCCCCCCCAGCTGTAAACGAGTGTACAAGCAGACGTTACAACTGTCCGTCGTTTTAAACAGGCTAAACGTTTTATAATATGGTAGATAATTATGGGAGATCTTCTTCTAGCGCTAGAAGTGGGTGGGTTGGGTTTAAAAAAACTACTTAAGTCTCGGTGACGCTGATTTGTCCAAATATGCCACCAAAGATGAGCTTTCTGATCGTACGAGTCTTGCTGGGATTGATCGAGATGAAGTGGTTATTTTTCAGGACCAGCATGGCAGGCTAATGACATCTAATGTGAAATTCGCTGATATTATCCGACGAGTTCTCGGGGCCACATCTGATAATCTTCCAGTAGCTACCGATGATGGAAAAATCCGAGACTCTAGTGAATCAATCGCAGCTATCAGAAACGAAATTACGAAAAATGTTGCCAAGTGTGTACAATCGGCCGGTGACACGATGGCCGGCGAACTCAACAGGAATAAAAATAAAATTGTTAGTGTGAGAGAACCAGACTCGGGCGACGACGCTGCAACAAAAGTATAGTCGACAACAGCGACAATGCGATAAGAACTACGTTAATGGTACTTAATGAAGGGTTAGCTGATTGTAGATCAGATTATACTGGTCATACGACCGCGTGTACAACTTGTCGCAGAAACATAAATAGAGCCGCCGTTGATTGTTTTGGAAATTTAATGATGGCTAACATTAAACTTGTCACAATCGAAGAAAAAATAAAAGCGATTAATGTTCCGCATACGACCCCACCCATCAACATTACATACACAGTATCATCAGGACTCTCCCCATGATCACAGCAAAATAATACCCTCAAACATACCGCTGAGGTTACTGGGTGAACAGGCTGTCCGCGTTTAGTGTTGCAAAATTTAGGATATTTACAACGTATCCATAGTGCCATTCAACCGACGAATTTTCTGGGACTGTGTCAATCGCATTAAATCAAGGCACTGAAGAAACATTTATACTGGAAGAAGCTGATCAAAAATTAACCGCAACCACTTATTGGTGGTGTCTGGAATTTGAAGCAGCAGTGCCTCCATTGGTCACTTAAAGTATGAATACTTAAAGTATTAATTACTTAGAGTGTCTGCACTCCATATAATGCCCACTCCCTCATCGTCCAAGTCAATGAATTACGATTCCACTTACAGATTCGATCAAGCCCGTGATTGGTAGCGATCGCTGGGCGATATGATAGACACGTATACGGCAAAACAAAAAAACTACCGTAGAAGTATTGTGGTTATTGATGCTGCTGTCTACGCTGCATCAGCCGTAGTCGCTGAAACGATGACGTTATTCTGCACCTTATCAGCCACCTACGTGATAGCCCCAGTGGTGGGAATCGGTACGGCTGTTATAAAAGGGGTTGCTGGCATCGCTAATATCATAGCCAAGAAATGATCGACATGCGCGACTGTTAAACTGCATGAGTACACAGAGTTGCTATCCACAGTAACACATGTATACATTAGATTATCATCGCTGATATCGTCGGCGTTGAATGACTGTATAATTACTGACTGCGAATTTGATACAATGACTAAAATTTACTATGAGGCAATTGGAGGGTACCCCCCCCCTCCCAGTGCCTCCACCACAACTAGCCTCGGGAAGACCACAATTAGAATCAAGGGTATAAAATAAATAATAAATGACAGACCTTGGCATTCGAGGATTACTAGAACAAATAGCAGCCCCGTCTACCACTACAATAATATCCGCGGCTTCAACGCAACCAGAATTTGATATCAGTTTTCCTACACCGATTCGGGCCCCTTACGGCAGGTCTCTTGAAATAGCACTGGCACAATTGCGAGTGTATAATAGTTGGCCTAATATTAGATCAAAATCGTTTGGTGGATTACCAGACAATAATTCATTAGTATTTGCGTATAAAAATAAATCGGATGGAACCCCTGACTGGCAAACCGTCGTCATCCCTAAAGGCAGTTATCAAATCGAACAAATCAATGAAGAATTTCAACGTCGAATTAACTCTATCACAGGACGAGCATCTAAAATTACAATCGCGGTACACGAGCCAACGTTAAGTGCTACGTTAGAAATATCTACCCCCCCCCCCCATTATACCGTTGATATCTATCAATCATCGATTCGAACTGTATTAGGATGGCCATAAGTGGCACCCCCAGCACCAACACCACTACCACAACCACAGCGCGCTATCAGACAAATGCGAGGATATTTTTAAAAGACCCCGATTATCTAGTATATCTCCCGTGGCCAGCCATAGATCAATAAACACTTAAAAATCGGTCTAGTGACGTCACTGGTACTGCACTTCTTCCGCGTCTTCCCACGTTGATTGCTACTGGAGGAGAAAGAAAAAAGCGTTACTCTGACTCAGATTTTAGACATTTTCTTCATAGTGGTGTGAGTGAGTATAATCAGGGGGCCGATAGGCTGTGACAATTGTTTTCCAATTATGTAAATGCATATCCCAACAATTATCTGAAGCAACAAATTGTTGCGCGGATACAGAGTCTAAATATGGTAATACACGATTTTGAGTATATTCACAGAGCCCTCAAACAAAAAAAAACTATGATTGACGTTGAAACCAAAAGGTTGTTTCTCGAGCATTTTAACATCACAGAGGAAGCGCTGCCAACATTTCAAATACCAGGATTTAACATAGAAGAACGGAAAAACCTTCAGCGATATCATCGATGAATATTTTCCTAAAATCATTGAATCATGGAGAAAAATTTCGGAAACAGCAACGATACTCAAACACAATAATGACCCAAACGGGGGTGAACGACATATATCCCCTGGTATTGTCATGGTCACATCCACAATTTCGGTCAATTTAATTGCGGATGTGGTAGAATGGAGTTATCACGCTGACCTTAAAAATCAAAACAAGCAGCCCAAGGCTATATTTTGTATGCTTTTACACCCGAGGCTCCACCGGGCCACCTGATTAATCTAGTTTCCGTCATTCCAGTGTATTTGCGAAAGCAGAACCCCTCGTTGTCTCGTATACACTTTCGCCTTACAGACCAAAATGATTATCTTCTGGACACTAGAAACGAAGTACTCTCGATCAGTCTTTATGTGCGAGATAGGATCGTGTAAAAAAGATAGATACTCGTCACACACACACACACACACACACACACACACACACACACACACACACGCACACACACAAAAGAGAGAGGGCAAATAATAATAAATATTTATATTTTCCCACCCCACCCCACCCCCAGTCAGCCAGTGTTGACAACTACGATTACGACATTTACATTCAATGGCTTATTTAGCCGCTGCTCGGTAGGTCACGCAACATTCCAGTCGCTTGGCAGTCAGTCAATGAATGAAAACCCCGAAGTGTTAAACACTCCACTCTAGAAACGCGACATTCCAAGCTCAGGCATCCTGTGTCACAATTTTCCTACGCTAAGCTAGCTAAATGGCCCCCACCCCCACAGTGCATTGTGGATCGGCTTTGTTGCTTGTTTCACGATCAAGCATACATTTATTTAACTGTCTTAATTTAAAATTAATGGTTTTTTTTTTTTTTTACCTCATATTCAGTAGATAACGCTGACAGGATTTTCTCAATGGCAGATGCCAGGGGTGCAAATAAGGGGACCTGAGAATCCTCCACACGCGCAAGAGATAACTTCATCGCGTGCTGAATTAATTTAATAAGTCGATATTCCCAGGGAAGTGTATACTTTCCCTCGGATTTTCGTTCTTGGATTGTTTCAAATTCATCCATGATATTTTGGGGGTCAAGTTGTTCATTAAGTTATATAATAATACCCTAATACCCCCCTCGCTGCTTCCATCATCAGTGGACGACGGTTGTTGTTGTTGTGGGGCTTAACGACATTTTTCAGCACACGATAGCTATACATGGCGGCCAGTATTAATTGTGGAGGAAGAAACCGGGAAATCCCCGGAAAGAACCACCGACCCACGAGAAACTACTGGCAAACTTTCTCACATATCCACATTCGCTGAATCCTAGACACGAACCCACGCAGACAGAGGTGAGATGGCAGTGATCCTTAACGGAGAGCGCTTTAGACCACTTGGCCACTCGGGGCCCCGGTGGACGACGGATTATTATTTAATCGCTCAGTCTCAGAAATAATCGTATTCATATTTTCGTAATTCATTATACTAATAAATATTTGTTTAAATCACATTTGTCATTGCAAAAAGTAGACAGTACGAGCTGAGTTTTTGTCTGTGCCAGTTTTTAGTTTCATTGCCATTTGTATTGCCAGTTCATATACCAATTCATGTGGTGTGGGAGGCCTTTCATTGCATTTTGATTGTGCCAATTCATAGACCCCCTCCCCTCATTTGCTCAACATCTGTACTGTTATCGCTTTTTGGGGAGCTTTTTGGATTTTTCTTCCAATTGTATTTCTGTCTGGCCACATCTTTCATGTATAATTTTGGGGTACTGTCTATTTTTTTACCATAAATGGAGGAGAGAAAGAGGTGCTTTCCATTTATGTCCCTATGGACAAAGCCTCCTCTGCAATTCATAGAGACGAAACCGAAATGCTAGAAATTTAGCAGGTTGTCCATAAATGCAAAATTCGCATCATCATCAGTTTCGACTGATGGCAGGTGTGCTTGTCAGCTATTACTTTACGTTTTCCGGTTGACTTTCAAACGCTTCGCCTCCGGCCCCCCACTTTTATAAATAACTTCAGTTTAAAATACCCGCCAGCAATATGCCGCGTCCGTGGTTTGAACAGACAGTAGTACAGTTGTAAATAGCATGAGATTTCTCCCAAATGCATTTGCCTCTCGACTATCGGCGCTTCAAAGGAAACCTGCTGAATTTTATAATAAATACCTGCTAACTCAATAAATGTTTTAGCTGCTGCCGACTATTGATAATTATAGCTGCGTTGCGTGTAAATGTTGTTTTTGCTGAAATAAAAATATATAAAAGGTGTACAAACAAAATAAACCCATTAAAGTTTGTATCACATATTACACTGTGAGAGTAAAGTTCGTAATGTGTGGATTATTGTTGTTGTGCACAATGAAATACTGAAATTTAATTCGCTGATTATATTTCCTTGACAATACAGAATTCATTATCTCATCTGCCACACGCTGTACTGAAGCTCGGGCAATACCGAAGTGCTTGCCAGCTGTATATATCGATGGAAATATTATTTTTCTCGTATGATTGTGGAGTTATAGATACCACACGCCGTAGAGACCCCCTCCCCCCGCAACCTCGCTTGCAATTCTCGCTCTGTGTAACAACTTCAAGGTTACAATGACAATTATTAAGTTTATCCGAATCAAAATGGCCCACCATGAATCCATCGGCAGTCACACCATTGTAACATTCGTAAAAAAAAAAACATGTGGCAGAGATATTTTTTTCTTTCCCCTACAGTGAACATAAGATAGCCAGTATTAATAAGAAAGCCGACTGGTTTTTGGGGTTCGACAATTTCAAATCCCACCCTTGCGTGATGCTTCGTAATTGTTGATAACAGGATGTGCTTAGAATGCCTACATTCCCAACGCCAGCGTTTCAACTGCTTGTGCTCTCACTTTATCGTCGTTGTTTCCTTGCTCCATTTGTATAGTAAATATTATTCGTCTAAATTATAATCGATAAAAAAAAAAACCAAAAGCAAACCAATAATGTGGCACTGGATCCGCCTGCTACTATAGCGGTTGGAACTCAAGTGTTTCCGCGAAATCTTTACTCAGGGTCGTTGATGCTGGCATCAAGGATACTAGTATCGGCGATTGGAGGAGTACTTTTGTTGTTGGTGGTGGTGGCCTGGTCACCCTTTTTTCTTCTTATTATAATACCGTTTTAGCGCTCTGTATTTTCTACCTCCACAACCAACGTACATCATCGTCGCCCCCCGGACCCCTTTGTTACATTTCAAATACGGTTTTGGTCGTTGACTTACCCTTCGTACACTATGCATGTGATACGCACAATAAGTGTTTTAACACGCCTTTGCACATGGGGTGGTGGATCCAATAGGCAACCATTTACAATTATTCTTTGCTCGAGCCATTTGTATGTCATGAAGTTTAATTTAAAGATATATTTTCCTTAATTATACAATGGAGGAATTTACGCGATTATCTGCAATAGGGCCGAGGGGCCTTGGACCCGGAGCGTGTGATTCGATCTTGACAGATTGACGACGACACCCACCCCCCCAACAGGTGGTCCAAAAGACGTGGGCCATAGAGTACAAGCACGCCGCGTGCTAGCAGCGGGAGGTCATTTGAAATTACTTGATCGTATCCGCGAAGCCATGAGCGAGTTTAGACGTGATGGGGCAATTCATGTGTGGTCAATATTGAGAGTAAGATCCTTGTCTGAAGACAAGGACACCAATCC
>JAECUM010029865.1:0-80532 GCA_016617855.1 Megalonaias nervosa
TTCCATATTTATACCTCCATTTCTAGGCAGGAATATATGGGAATCCTCATTTCCATCCATCTGTTTGTCATTTTGTCCACACAATCTTGATAGTGCAACTAGTTCCTTAGATTTTGATGGATTCCCGTGCCAATTTGTCTATATTAATATGTTCATCACCTCATGAAGTGCATATTGACAAATCACTTTGCTCCTGCACTTTTCATAAGAGTTTTTATAGACAGAGCCTCATTAGTGCAACCAGTTTTTGTTGATTGCCATGAAACTTGGTAAATATTATGATCATCCAAATATGTGTATATCAACAAATCACTGTGCTTCCACAATTTGTATAAGAGGTATTACACTATATGACTTGCAGCTGAATGTAGTGTATAAATGAAACTAGTCTTACAGATTTTAGTGGATTTTCTTAAAACTTTGTAAATGTTATGATTATCATGTGGATATTGAAAAATCGCTTGGTTCCTGCTTTTTTTGTTAGTGTTATTGCACTTTTTTACTTGGCATCTGATAGGTTATATAAGAGAACCATGTGACTGCAAATAATATCAGTTTTCAATGGATAATCAACTTGAAGAAGCACATCCTGTCCTTCCACAACTTTTGTTAAGAGTTATTGCCCTTTCTGTCTAGTGTATGACAGAATCTTGTGAACACAAAATTTGGTAGATGCTAATCTTTCAACCTTTGCAGTTCAGACAAAACACTGAACAAGAAATTGATTACATGTTGACATCTTTTGCAGTTCAGACCTACTATTGAATAAGAAATTGTTTACTTGATGAAAACCTTTGCAGTTCAGACCTACCGCTGAATAAGAAATTGTTTACTTATGACAATCTTTGCAGTTCAGACATACCATTGAATAAGAAATTGTTTACTTATGACGACCTTTGCCGTTCAGACATACCATTGGATAAGAAATTGCTTACTTATGACAAACTTTGCAGTTCAGACATTCCATTGAATAAGAAATTGTTTACTTATGACAACCTTTGCAGTTCAGACATTCCATTGAATAAGAAATTGTTTACTTATGACAACCTTTGCAGTTCAGACAAACCACTGAATAAGAAATTGATTACTTGATGACTGTCTTTGCAGGTCAGATTATTTTATTTGTTATGGATGCATTGTTAGATAATAAAAAAAACATTCTGTTTTGGGTTTTGGTACTTCAGATTTGTGTGTTTTTCATGTTATGTGTCACGACTTGGCCTGTATGACATAATGTGTACTCAGATCTGGGTCTGGATTTGTATTGTCCACAGTTGGATGTGGCATATCACACATAGGTAACTACAATAAAAAATTTTTTTTCTCTTTTTCAACAATATTTCAGAGTGGTACACCTAGTGAAAAACATAACAGAGAATCAGAGAGATGGAATCCTAACTTGCAGAGTTCACGTCTAGAGAAAGAATGGTCAGCTGTCTCACAATCTCGAGCATTGAAACGTTCCTCAGAGGCAAGGAGAAGACCCCAAAAATCTATCCCAGATACAGTGACTATCTTCTTCTTTTTCTCCACCTAGATATTTCCCTCTTGCTATCACACTGACAAAATTCACCTGTCAGACTGAAACACTCGTTGTTCAGCTTGTCTTATGTAACAATTTATAGAAAATTAAGCCAGATTAAGAAATAAAGCAAGATTAAAACACTGTGTCATTATGGTGGATAATAACTATTGTCAATATACTTTTAGTTGTGGAATACTAATTTTCATGGACTGTGTGGATGCTAGAAAGCACAATGTTAAGGACAGAACGTTTTGAAATATTGATCCATGAAGGAAATAGGACCCAATCTTCCTTATTATTTATGAATTTAAGCACTGACAGAAATGTAATTGTCTCCACAACTGTGAAAAAGGATACCCCTGAAAAGTAATGAATTCACAATATATTGCCTACTGCAACAGAATTCTGTACACATTTTGATCGTCATATGTACCAGATTTTATTAGATTTAAACTCGCTTGGCCTTTAGACATATGGCATATTCCATCATCCACATACCACCCATCTATCAATGATTTCTCGTTATCATATTTCAAGCATTATTGCTGATGAGATTTTGATTAAACTTGGCATGTATGGTTCTATCATCAGGGTTCTGGATGGGTTTCATTATGAGCAACATCAGAGCTTATCAAATGAGGTATTCTGGCATCTGTTTGGCTCAAACTTGTTACCAGTCTTGAGGCTGTAATAGATTTTTATCATATGTAGGCTCATATCATGAAAATGTTGGCAGACTTTACATATAGATGACATGTACACACAAGTAAGGTGATCTGATGTCTGATTGGCTGAGCTGGCTACTACATAAAACTATTTGCACCAGCACAAGGATATTTGTGATGAGGGGTGAATGGGTCTTGTTGGACACTGTAAACAAAGCAATATAGACCCTCTCGGACCAACCAGACCCAGGAATGGGGTCACATGATTCGTTCAGTCAATGGAATATAGTTTTAGGGTGTACGAATATATGGGTCATCATTCTTAGCATCACTTGCAAAAGAATTCTTGGAGCTTTGGGTTGTATATTTAGTGATCATAATTTTTACATTTTTCTTCTTTCTTCCTTGCAATGCCTTCCTGTTTCTTTGCCTTGTTATTCCTGATAATTGTAAGGATCATTTTCTTGCTTGCACTCTGGAAAAGAAAAGGTGAGTAGATTTTTCTTTTTGCACAGAGCCGTCGTCTATTTTGGAAAGACAATGACAAAAGTATTTATTATGGATCATACCCTTTGTAACTGGTTAGATCAGTATTTGACGTTCTGGACAGATCTTATATTCATTTCATCTTTCAACATAGCAGAAGTTTGTAATGTAAACATGAAGGGGGTTGGAGGGCGTACAATCGATAGGCTGTTGCGCCATGACATGAACGAAGTGCGTTTAAGAAGCCCCGACATTGTAATTCTAATTATAGGTCTAGCCTGTTGGCAACAGTTTGAATGGTTGTTGAATGGGCAGTTTGCATTTGGTGAAGGGATGAGTTTTCAGACAAACGAAACAATTAGGCTGGTATTTACATGCTAGCCCTGCAGAACAATGCAGCCCCCCTGTGGTGGTTAAAGCAGGCCCCTTTTGGGGAATTCAGTTTTGAGAATGAGGAAGGTAATTTGGCAGTTCTGGTGGCAAACTTGTCACTGATGCTGTCAAGAACATATTGCAAGTAAAGTTTGAGGTGGGTGGAACCCAACTTTACCTCTCCTGTCTCTATCATGCATTGAAGCTGCTCATCATAGTATCTCCAATGAGCCCTGTGCTCAGCCAACTTCATGATGACTTCCATGTGGTGAGATAGCACAGTGCTCAACATGGTGGATTTCATGCATATTATTGTAGCAAATCTGTTCCATGCTGTTAACCAATGAGTGATGGAGGGCGGGGACTTCGTGGCCATGGGGATTAAGTTTAGTTTGGATGTATATGTTGTGACATTGAACTGTAATCTATATGTATTGTCTGTGGATGTGGAAAGGAGAGTTTGAAAATCTATGTATATCCTGGCCCAGATCTGCTGCTTAATTTTGTCAGGCACAGAGGCAGTTATGTCAATAGATGTGCTTACAAAGTTGGATTGACGCTTTGTGTCCATGGTAGTAATAGGTATTAAGAAATTGCTGAGAGTACCTATACCTGTATGAAAGAGTCCTGTTAAGGTTGAGGTAGCCTGTGCAATGCTGAACAGGCCCCATGCAAAGTGGGTGACTTGCATGGTTTGTGTGTTATGGTGGTATCAGCTCCTAAATGGATTGCTTTTGGTTTGATGGTTTAAAAATTTGTATTCAGGTACATCTCTATAGTGGAAAACTATTTTAAAAAAATGCCAAATCACTTGATGATAGGTAAGGTAAGGCAGGTGAACTATACCTACCTCTTTTGCATCTTGTTACATTGTACTACCAAATCTGTTACAGTAATTACCCATTTTTTTTATTGGGATTTATTGCATTTTTAAGTTTTACAGCTTATTAGCATGATTCAGCTAAGTTTCATGTTAATTATGGAAATTTTACACACATATTCACGACAATATTTATAAGAACTGCTTAGATTGTCACTTTTGCTCCAAGTTTTGTGAAATTATGACCTTTGTTTTACGTCACAATTTTAGGATGTCCTTTGAGTTTATTGCAGTGCCTATTCTGAGGTAAATGTGCTCCACTTGGGGAATTAGATAAAAGAGAGAGTTTTTCTTTTGCACATTTAATTCTATGTGAAGCCTGCTATTTCTACATGCTGACTCACTTGTGCTTTAGTTTGACCCTTGCTTTAAATGGTCCTACCAGACCTTAAAGAAAGCATTCCCTGAAGATCTTTCTTGACTGATGCTTAGCTAACTGATGGCCTGATTGTGTTAAATGCAGACATTTGTCAAACTCTGGCATACAAACCAAAATGCACAGAACCTAAATTCTCTAACCAAATTATAGCCATATATTCACTCTCCACTAGAACCTAAATCCTAGAACCAAATTATAGCCATATATCCACTCTCCACTAACGCTCCTTAGTAAGATTTAATGTGTCTTAGAGTTTTCTAAAATGTTATATTAAGTGGGAAATAACTTGTAAAATATTTTTTATGAGCTAACTAATTCCAAATTACACTGTAACTACTTTACTTTACACCTACTTAAAGAGCTACCATCGTTGCAACAAATGGTCACAAAACTAAATGTGTGGTTATAAAGAGAAACTTTCTTTCAATGATTTATTGTAAGTCTACAAGCACACCTCCAAGGTCCATAATGGCTTCTTTGTTTTGATTGCCTGATGGCCTGAGTGACTACAGATAACACCAGAATTAACAGGAATCCCATCTACTAAATTAACAGTAAATGCAGATATACCCCTCTACCATAACCAAACAACAATTAAATTTACCAAGAGAATTTAGAGAATTATATAGAAATATATCTCATCTAAGACATAGATGACTAGAATGCCACCTGAAATAATTGAATCTGGCACTATAATACTATTCTGGAATACTTTTAATAATAAAAATTGGAGCAGTATGGGTACATTTGTTTTGCAAGCACAAAATCTAGCATTTTTTATTTTGCAGATTGTTGCACACAGGGTAGACAGAATGTATTTCATGACTGGGAACAAAATTCCAATTCATAATCGCTATCATGTAGCAGATGAAGAGTTAAACAGATTGAAAGAACTGTCACAAGCAAGAACATCATCAAAACAGTTGCGGTAAGATCTAATCAATTTCTTTACCAACAGTTTTTAACTTTTTTGTTTAAAATATGTTTTATATATTTTTTTGCTGTGATACAAAATTCCATAGAATTTCATTTAGTATGTTTAAGGATGTAGATTTTTATGCCAAGGCCTTAAAACTTCTATGCAGTATTATCTTAATTCCAGTCTTCAATATTGTTTCAACCCTATTACTCATTTGTTATCTGTCTCTCTTCTATTCTATGTCTTTCTTTCTTTCTTTCTTTCTAAAAGTGAAAAAATGGGGTTTTCTGAAGAAGCCAAACTTCTCCTTGAAAAATATAAGAAGATGGATGAACAGCTGGTTAAAAAGGCTGGGAAAGTGGATGAATTTCTGCTGAATGAACATAAGAAAATTAATGAGAGTGATAGGTTGGTAAGGATTGAACAGAAACTTTCAAAAATTGAACACAGGATTTCCCATAGTGAAGAAGCAGAAGATGAAAATGTAAATAAGAACTATTCACAACACAAAGATTTAATGACTAGTGAAAGAGCTGAATTGATGTTTGATAAAGGAATTGAACGAGCCATGTCTAGAGCAAGTGAAAGCACTGAATCAGGCATAATGGAAGATGATATCAGAATTGAGGATATATCAGATGCAGAAGATACAGCTAACATGGATCTCAGTAAGAGAAAAGAAAACATTGTTCAGAGTACAACAAAGGAAAACTTTGTTCAGGGTACAATAAAGGTAAACATTGTTCAGAATAAAACAAAGGAAAACATTGTTCAGGGTGCAACAAATGAGCCAAGTGTCCTTGGTGTTGAATTTCAGTCTGTTGTTCAACACATGCCAGTGTCCAAGATTACATTTTGGGATATTCTGAAACATAATGCATCAACAAATGCAGTGGAGACATTAATATGTCTTCTTGGGGGAAATTCATCAAATATCAATCAAGTTCCACTTCAAAATATGATGTGGAAATCCACTAAAGGACATCCAGATTCTATGACACTGGGTGTACCAAGAGGACAACGCCGACCATATTGTTTAGGTATCAGTATAAGAAAGAAAATGAAAACAAAACTGTTGCAGGATATAAGTTTTCAACAGCTTCATCAGGAACTTCAGAAGCTATTAAATTTTCTAAAAGTGAATCCACCGCCACCATCTCCGTATGCAGATACCTTAAATGTAAAACCAGTCCCATTGCAGTTTCAATATGTACCGAGTCCCATTCATATTCCATGCACAGAATATAAAATTGGCAAAGACCAGAATATCTTAAAATTAAATGCAACTTCAAAACAAAGAGCAAATATGATTGACCAGCCATGGAAAAATGTACATTCAAGTTTTTCCTCCAAAAAGTGTGATGTCAAATTATTGTATCATCACCAGAAAGTGGAATATAATTGCAAGCATGACTCCAAACTTAAAACAGGAAATCTTGATTGAAAATGAAAGGCACGTAAGTCAAAAATACAAAGTGGAAAAATTAACGATTTGTACCAAAGGGCAAAATATTATGTCCCTCACCAAATCTGTGGTGGAAACATATTTTGTTACTGACATTAATCCATCTCATCATGGCATTGTGTCACTTCATTTGTATCACAAATTTCATTTGGCTCAGTTACTTTAGAAGATGTAATGGATTGAAACTAAATTTGCTGTGAGTCTTTACATGGGGAAAACCTTAATCAAGATTTGATTTTCATTATATTTGAAGGAGAATGTTACAGATAAGTCCCCTGTTTTACTTGGTTCTTTGGGCATAAAGACCATCATATTGGCAGGAACATACATATGTACTAATTTCTAGTTTTATAAAATATATAGTCTTTACTTTTTAAGTCTGACATAAGACATTGAAATATGTATTAAATCAGAATTTAATATCTGAAACCCATGATATCAGCCCCCACAAGTCTGTAGCCACTTGGCATTTATGTGATTCAGATCCTGTTTGATTTAATTTCGGGAGAAAGGTCTTGATTTTGGATTTCAGTAAAATTCTGTAAATCTGGATAAAAAACACATATATGAAACTAAAGATATATGGGCCTTGAAGTTAATTTTTTTCAGTACTAGAAGCACTTTGATAGTTGTAATATTTAAAGCTAGCAAACATCAGGCTATTTTCAGTATCCACCAGTATATTTACCAACTGAAAAATAAAATCAAAACACACACACTTAGAATATCGTTAGCAGGAAACTTCTAGTTCATTTTGTGAAGCTAGCAATTTACTGGCATATCAAAATTGTAACTTGCAATTTACTGGCATAGCTAGCAATTTCTTGGCATATCAAAATTGTAACTAGCAATTTACTGGTGTATCAGAATTGTAACTAGCAATTTCCTGGCATTTCAGAATTCTAGCCAGCAATTTCCTGGCATTTCAGAATTCTAGCTAGCAATTTCCTGGCATTTCAGAATTCTAGCTAGCAATTTCCTGGCATATCAGAATTGTAGCTAGCAAAATGCTTGATAGTGCCTATTTCAAACCCTGAGTATATGGAAAATATGCACAGACAGGCCTTCCAATATTAGCACGTGTGTGTGTAAATGGTACATGAACTATAAAACAACAAATATACTTATCTTGCATTTTGTTGTACTCCTTAATAAGTATTTGTGACTATTTATGTATCTATTACCTTATTTTAAATCTTCCTATTATTTCTTGTTGTCTCAATTAACCATATTTTTGTGTTGTTCTAATTCTGCCTTTTCTTTCTTGCTGTCTTAATTAAAAATATTTCTGTACTACCTTGTTCTAAGTCTGCCTTGTCTTTCTTGCTGTCTTAATTAACCGTATTTCTATACTACCTTGTTATACATATGCCTTTCTTACCATCTTAATTAGCAACCTTCTTTAGTGGACTATATTAAATATGATTGATGAGTATAATTATTGAAACTGTATACACACTCATAGTGTAATATGTTTCACTATCAATGAGTGCATATTATAAATAAGTACATTCAGTCTTCACTGTAGAATATTCCAGATGAAGCCTCTTTCATTTTGTAAGGGGGACTAATGGAGGTAGAAGCCACAGTGGTTAGAGGGCATAACTTGTGACTGAAAGTTAGTGGGTTTCAGTCCTGCTACTAGATCAGCTTAGGTCAGCAACCCTAGTGTGTCCTTTGGGCAAAGCATTTTATTCAGATTGAATTGGAATTAAATTATCTACTTGTGTTACTGTGGCAAAAAAACAGCAAAGAAAATAGTCAAAATTCACAAATTTCAAGAATGTTTAGTTACACTTATCATGCTTAGTATACCATCAGATATATGACCACAGTTTTAAATGATACAGTATGGTAAATTTCATTGTAAATTTACAATTTTTTTTAAATCAACACCTGGATTTGACTTCTGTATCTATTGGCAGACTTCCCAAAGTTACAATCAACCAACCCTTTGTCACAATTAGGATATCACAGAATAACTATGAGAGTATATTCCCAAGTCCTTGATCAAATGTTGGATATTAATAATATTTTGTTTTCAAGGGTATGAGAACCATAGTATCTGGGGTGGCTATGAATGCCCCACTTCATGTACAAATTAAGAATTATACATTGGCTGTCAACTCTACTCAGTGTGCAAGTTCTTTCCACATCCATAGTTGCTGCCCCCTAAATACCATGATCCCTCATTATAATGCTGTTTTGAGGGTCATAAATTTGTATGGCATTAAAAGCAATGTCATCTTATACAGAGATAGGTTCAAGATCAAAATTTCATCCAACCAGAAAATGGGATCCATGTTCATACCTGTATTATTTGAGAAACTGTACTAACTTGAGGTGCTTTGTCACGACGGATCACTGTAATTTGTTTCATGCCTATGCTATTGAATGAACTTACTAGGACTCTGTATGTATAGCCTCTATCCAGTTAAAACTTGGAGAAAAACAACAATTAGGTAAAGTACAATATTTTAATATTCTTTTTTTCAAGTTCAAATTTTAATAATAATGTTTTCATTATTCTACTTTAATATTAGCATATATATATATATATATATATATATATATATATATATATATATATATATATATACATATTCATAATTTTAGACTTTTTATGTATATTCTACATAAATATGTCCGGTATCTAACATCTTTTCATTGTGAGGTTCAGTTGTTGATAAAAAAAAATTGGATCAAGCAAAATAAATATCATATCCATAGCTAATTATGTTTATGACTAATAGTTTTGCTTGTAGAAAATGTATGTAATTTCAGTAAACTAATAAATTGCCTGTTTTTCTTTTTCTTTTTCATTTCTTTCTTCTTTTTATCTGTCTTTTCTTCACCCATCAATCAAAATTTCTTTAAAAATAATCTTAATTGGTACAATATGCTATGAAACTTCTCATTAAATTCTTGTTTACTTTGATAATCTGGTCCACATAAATTTGTATATCCCATTTCTCCATTTGTTTTTGCAAATGCAATAAATTTTGTGCATTTATTTTTGTGTATGAAATCAAAATGTAATGGGTTTTTTTTTCTCCTATAAAATTTATATGACTATTTTAAGACATATTACCCCCATAACATTTAATTTACATATTAAAAAAATTGACATCAAATTTTATTATTCATTTTATGAAAATCGTAAACTATGTCTACTTCTGGCAAACATTAACCAATGATCACATTTCTGTATGGCCAATTACATATATTTCTCAATTTGAACATTTCTGCACTAATCATGGGTTTGTGTCTGTCTGTGTGTCCATCTCTGTACTCTCTTCTATCTTGGCACACCCTGTGCCTCTCTGATCTGTAGGTTTTCACACAGACACAGAGGTGACATGTATATACCTGATCCAGACAGACCCAAGGTAAGAAAACTTTTCACAATATATATATATATATATATATATATATATATATATATATATATATATATATATATATATATATTTGCCTAGCTGTATAGTTTATACAATGCACAATAGCATATACTCCTTCTGTCAATAGCCAGCTGAATCATTGTACCAATTATTCAGATTCCCAAAAATCCTCAATACAGGTATCATTGAAATGTGGCCATGTGGCATATAAAGCCAGTCTCTCACTATCCTTGAAATGTGGCATATAGAGCCAGTCTCTCACTATCACTGAAATGTGGCATATAGAGCCAGTCTCTCACTATCATTGAAATATGGCATATAGAGCCAGTCTCTCACTATCATTGAAATGTGGCAAGGTGGCATATAGAGCCAGTCTCTCACTATCATTGAAATGTGGCAATGTGGCATATAGAACCAGTCTCTCACTATCATTGAAATGTGGCATATAGAGCCGAAATCTCACTATCATTGAAATGTGGCAATGTGGCATATAGTGCCAGTCTCTCAACATCATTGAAACGTGGCTCATAGAGCCAAAATCTACTATCGTTGAAATGCAGCAATGTGGCATATAGAGCCAGTCTCTCACTACCAATGAACTGTGTCTTATAGAGCCAGTCTCTCACTATCATTGAAATGTGGCATATAGAGCCAAAATCTCACTACCATTGAAATGTGGCATATAGAGCCAAAATCTCACTATCATTGAAATGTGGCATGTAGAGGCTCACTGTCATTGAAATGTGGCATGTAGAGACTCATTATAATTAAAATGTGGCATGTAGAGACTCACTATCATTGAAATGTGGCATACAGAGACTATCATTGAAATGTGGCATGTAGAGACTCAGTATCATTGAAATGTGGCATATAGAGCCAGTCTCTCACTATCATTGAAATGTGGCATGTAGAGACTCACTATCATTGAAATGTGGCAGGCTTTCTCATGTGCCCACATTAGCCGAGCCTGAGACTCGAACTCACGCAGACAGAGGTGAGATGGCAGTGATTCGCAACTGTGAGCGCTTTAGACCACTCGGCCACGAAATGTGGCATGTACAAACTCACTATCATTGAAATGTGGCATGTAGAGGCTCACTATCATTGAAATGTGACATGTAGAGACTCGCTATCATTTAAATGTGGCATGAAGAGACTCACTATCATTGAAATGTGGCATGTAGAGACTATCATTGAAATGTGGCATGTAGAGACTCACTATCATTGAAATGTGGCATGTAGAGACTCACTATCATTGAAATGTGGCATGTAGAGACTATCATTGAAATGTGGCATGTAGAGACTATCATTGAAATGTGGTATTTAGAGACTCACTATCATTGAAATGTGAGAGCCAATCTCTCACTATCATTTAAATGTGGCATGTAGAGGCTCACTATCATTGAAATGTGGCATGGTGAGCCTCACTTTCTTTTAAATGTGGCACATTGAGACTCACTATCATTGAAATTTGGCACATACAGACTCACTATCATTGAAATGTGACACGTAGAGGCTCAGTATCATTGAAATGTAGCATGTAGAGACTCACTATCATTGGAATGTGGCATGTAGAGGCTCACAATCATTGAAATGTGGTATGTAGAGACTCACTATCATTGAAATGTGGCATGTAGAGGCTTACTATCATTAAAATGTAGTATGTAGAGACTCACTATCATTGAAATGTGGCATGTAGAGACTCACTATAATTAAAATGTGGTATGTAGAGGCTCACTATCATTAAAATGTGGCATGTAGAGACTCACTATCATTGAAATGTGGCATGTAGAGACTCACTATCATTGAAATGTGGCATGTAGAGACTCACTATAATTAAAATGTGGCATGTAGAGACTAACTATCATTGAAATGTGGTATGTAGAATCAGTCTCTCAACATTATTGAAATGTGTTTGTAGTGTCTCAGTATGACTGAAATTTGGCATCTACAGATTCTCTGTATCAAGTAGTAGACTGTCAAAATGTTTTCACTTTGAGCATGAAGTTTGCACTTGAAACTTTTTGAGAATACAGGATCTCTTATGGTACCTCAGAGTCACAGAAAATGTACTTTAAATATTTTATGAAAGAAGTAAACCATTCCCAGAATGAAATATAATTTGAAGGTTCATAATTTGAATAGCTATTCCTCCATTTTGTTACTCCTCATTTAACGTAATCTGAATTTCAGTGTTTGGTTGCACAATCTCTTTAACAAATTTGATGGTTTTAAGTTTCGTGTATTAAGATATTGGTATAGGGTATGGTCCTGGATGATGCAGAAACTAGGGAACCCAGGGGAGACTAATTATATTTTATAGGTAAACACTCCGTTTTAAACTTGTAAGGCATAGGATTGAACCTGCAACCATGGGGCTACAAATCAAGGATGTCGCCATTCAGTATTTTTAATGCTTTAAAATACTATTCTACAGGTCTTTCACTAATTTTCCCCCCTGATAAGAAGGTAAAGATGATCAAAAGATGAGAATAAAATCATACAGTAATAGTTATTGTGTTTTCAGTACTACACTTTCATGGGAAGACAGCACATGATGAGTCAGCTTTGCTGTGTAAGGTTTCTCAATGACAAAAGTTAATTTTATGGTGTTGGAATCCTTTCTTTTTGTCTCACTTGCTTTAATATATGTGCAATCTAAAAGTTATTCAGTTCATTGACAGTGATGGTGTTGGCAGCATCAACATTGATACAGTTTTGGTTAAAGTTTATCTGAATGGTCAGAAGTGCCAAACCTTGAGAGGGATGACTTTCATATTTGGACCTAATAATCAGAATGCTCATCCTTTTCATATCAATACACTACTATCCTCTATGTGACCCTTGGAGGGATAACTTTCATTTTAAGACTGTATAATCAGAAATCTTAGTCCTTTCATTAGGCTTTGTTGAGTTTTCTGTTTATGATTTCATGCATGCAAAACAGGAATATCTAGCATCCATTTGTGAGTGAGTGTATGTGTGTGTGTGTGTGTCTTGACAGCTTTAGTTAAAGTTGTTTATTTTCCTGCACTTGTATCTCAGTAATCCCTTACTTAATTCACTTCATATTTGAAGTATAATATCATCACATACTCTCCTTATCTGAATGCCATTCTGGCCCCGTATTTTGCCTCAGGGTAGAACTTTGGGCTCAAGAATTATAAATATACACATTTTTGTTTTCATTGCATATATTCCCATAACTCCTTAGCCAATTGACCTATCGCCACATGTCAATTATGCTGAGCCATTAACCAATCAGCGAACGTAAATTAGACACACCTCAAGGCACTGCTTTCATCCGCCATTTTCCTCCAACAAGCTGCCTGTGGCAATAATGAATTAATTATGATAAGTATTTGCAAATTTTGTAATGATTTTTTTTTTTATTTATCGATTGATAACGGTGAAAAGAAGTCAGTGGGAGCTTTGTAATTCTTACAGTCGATATCCAGATCGTCTAAATAGAGAAATTAGATTTATTCCTTTCCTGAAACATACATAAAACTTTGATGGATAAAGACTATTTTGTGGTGGCGTGTACAATCAGCTGAATATGGAAATAATTGATGACAATAACAACATGTTTCTTTGTGTAAAAGTATGTAGAAAAGCATGTCCTGTTGATGGTTTGAAAAAAAAAAGAAATTGAAATTGAAAATATACACATAAATAAACATTTCTAGAATATGAGTGGAGAACCCCCTAAATTTTCGGGCTTTGATGTATATTATTTTCTCGTATAGGATGTAGTGAACCACAGACTGCATTATTGAAAGTTTGAAAATTTTGACTTTAATGTTGGCTTGTCTTAAAAATAATGATTTATCATCTCGATCTTTCAGACACTTGAGTGACTCTTTACTTTCTCACTGGTCTGAAGGAAGGGTGCGGATACAAACATGTAATAATAAAGAAATACAAAAACAATGGTTTCAGATAATTACTGTCCAATATATTAAGCATGCATTTACATGTTTCCATCAACAGACATCATTGATCAAAATTCCATCTGATGAACAGTAGAACTTTAACATTATTATGGTCAACAGTATACTTCTAACAGTAATTATTTAGGATTTTGTTATTAATTTTTAATTTGTTTACTTCCAAGGCAGTATAAACATAAGCCAGATAAGATTAATAAGGATAAAATTATATACTAAATACATTAGCATTTTAGGAGCGAATTTCCTTTTACATTAATAATTTCTCCAACAAGTTTAAAATTGATTTTATTATTTACTGAAACAACACACTTAGATTATTACTATACAAACTTGAACTACAAATATAAATATTGTCTCCTCCAGTATAATTTATGTAACTTTGTAATTTTACATATCTAGGAATAATACAAATCATTTTTAATAAATATATCACTTAAACTGAAACATATTTCCTTGTCCAATACTGCTGCTTTGTTGGAGGTTAGCAGGTGGTCATATCACGTGATTCGGTAGGCAGAGTGATCTATCATCTCGTGTAAGGTCAGTTGTCTTCATGTTTGGAATATAACATCATCACATACACCCTTCCATCCAGACCTCTCCCACCCCTGGGTGGTGTCATGGGATCAAGAATTGTATTGGGACACATTTTAGTTAATGGTTATGAATTTTATTTTTTTTTTCATTGTTTTATTTCCATAACTCTGTACCCAATTTACTTTAGCATGGGAATATAATATCATCACATGCTCCCTTTTTCATAGTATCACAGTCTGTATCTGGATTCTACCCCTGGTTGGAGCCATGGAGTCAAGATTTATAATTCGAATACATATTGGTTAAAGTGTTTGGTTTCAGTTTTTTTTTAAAGTTCTGCTGGTCATAGATCAGAAGAGTTTATGGGATGGCTGTTGTCTATCATTGCCATTAGCACAAAATTTTTATCTTTGCTCTTTATAAGCTACTTGAAGGATTGCTATGAAGCGTTACAAGCACATTCATTCCAAGGTCTAGTTGGTCCTGAATAAAATTGGCATTACTCAGACATCCAGTATCATTACTACAGTGGCCATCTTGAAAATATTGCCACTCCTTCTTAATTGATGGTCATATCAACATGGGGTTTTCAAGAGAAGACCTCTTATGATGTCTTGTTGGTCCAAAATGAAAATAGTGCTAATGTCCAATGTGGGCACAGTCATCTTGAAAATCTTGTTATCACTACTTCTCCTGAACAGATATATGCCCACCGCAGCAGATATCTTTAAAATCATGCTGTTTTTAAAAGAAAGCTTCTTATAGCCTCCAGCTGGTCTTAAATAAATTTTGCCAATCTGATATCTTGAAAATCCTGCTAGATAGAAAGTCATATCAACATTGAGTTTTCACCGTATGGTGACAAGTTCATACTTAATGAAAACAGTGCTGTTCTGACATGCAGTATGCCTAGTATGGGATTTTCACCAGAAAACTGATTATGATCACTAGTTGGTCCGGAATAAAATGGTGCCAATTTGACCTCAAATATGGTCACTATGGCAGTCAGATTTCTTACTACTCCTCCTAAATTTAAAAAGAAAAAAACACTTTTATGCCATCTAGTTGGTCCTGAATAAAATGGTGCCTATGCTGTTGTTGTGGTTTTACTGCCATTTTTCAATACACAATAGACTATATGGCGACCAGTAAAACTGGTGGAGGAAGAACCCAGTAAAATCCCAGGGAGAACCACTGATCCACAGGATGCAACTGGCAAGCTTTCTCACATACACACACTGGCCAAGCCCATGACTTGAACCCAGGCAGACAGATGAGATGGCAGTGATCTTTAAAGCCAAGTGCTCTAGACCACTTGGCCACCCAGGGCCTCTAAAATGATGCCAGTATTGGTTAAAAAGATAAAAACAGACCAAGCAAAATATATATATATTAAGGAAAGTTTCTAAATAAGAAAATTCATAACATTCATTGCTTTATTGGGATGGAGATAGAAAAAAATCTAAAAGTAAATGATATTGACTTTCTTTTTATGGTCATTTAACATGCTAATTTTCAGGATTAGTTTTGTGTTTTATTCTATCAGTGAAGTTAGTTCTGTGGAGTTCTTAATTTCTTTTGAGCTTGTTTGCACAAGGAAAGGAGAGCTATACGCATGATAAATACATAGTCCAAGGTATTAATTGTTCATTTTATTTTTGGCCAGTTTCTCAGATACAGTTGCTTCCATAGTAAATAAAACTTGATATATGAATATATTCTGAAGAGTACCATACCACTGTACCCAAAGGAGGCCAGAGACAACAATTTTATGGTCCAGTGACCATGTGCATCTTTCATATTTAGGTGAACTTCCCCAACACTAGCTCATACAGTCATTAGGCTTAATAATGTAAATAAACCCAGAGCAATACTAAGCCACTTTACCAAAAGCATGTCAATGTGACCTACTGATTATGCTCAATTACAATGTTTATCTTTTATGGTAGCTCAGTGTCTCAAATACTGTTTTTGCTCACACAGTCACAAAACTGGATCTTGAACAGTATTACACAATCATACCAAAGTAGATCACTTTAACTTACTGTTTATGCTTCAGTGGCTACACTTTTCATGTTTTGATAAGTTTCTAAGACACTGCTACTTCTGCTGTCATGAAACTTTTTATATGCATGTATCCTGTGGAGTACAATAACACAATAGTATTTCTCAAAGTAGGCCATGATAACCTGCATCCTCCACCTGGCATGTTTTCATTATCAGACAGTACTGATTATCATGGACAATGGAAACAAAACTCTTAATAGCATAAACATGTTCAGGCAAACTTTGCCATCTTCAAAAAACTCCATTTTTAGTTCAGTCAAACAAGCTGACTTTTAAGGGGAATAAGTAATGAAGTTAATGACTGAATTAAGACCACAACATTGTTTATTCTAATAATAGATGGATCTTGAACCAATTTGATTATGAAGACCACATTTTCATTTTAGTGACAAAACCTGATGTTTGATTGGCTGAGGACCATTAAGGCTTTCTGAATGATCATCATCAATAGCTGAGTAAGAGCTATGAATGACATTGGCACACGTTATTAAATTAATATGCATTAGTCTGATTGAGTTTTGTTTCCATCATAAAGACTTAACTGTAAGAAGAGATTGATACAATATATTGAATAAACAAACAGGAACATTTTTGGCATCCCATAATTTTAATATTGAGTTACATTTTATGAATGGTAAGTCATGTTGTAACCTGTCTATGCTCTATGCCAGGCTCACACTTATGAAAAGTATATTTTGATCAGCTAATATTTTGAAAATATTTAAAGTTGGCTTGAGTAGAAATATTATACCTCAGCAAAGCAATATGGCTATATAATTAAAAGATACTACTACTCTACCAGTTGATCTAATCAAGCATCACTTTAGTAATTGAGATAATCATGTATCACTACACTAATTATCCAATTAGCTATTATTACATCCCATTATAGTACCTAAGAAAGTCATACTCTGGTTTCCAGAAGGTTTACATAGCAGTGAGGAATATTAAACAGAAAATAAAAATGTTTGAGTTCAGGCTGTTGATTTTTTAATAGAATAGCAAAGCAAACAGATTTGGGGAGTTTTCTGGAAAGGATGCTTTCATTCAAATGCAGCTATATTTTAGAAAATGCAATGCAACTTGTGCTGATTCTTATACACCCACCATAGGGTTGAGCATATTTTGTTCTGATGTTGCCCATATGTCCATCCTGCTATTACCAGTTTTGTTTCTGCATAATAACTCAAGTTGTCCACCATCTACAGTTACGAAACATTGTGATTAGCTTGCACAGAATGGAGTCAGAAGTTTAGGGTCAATGGTCCAGATCACTCACCAGAAGGAAAAACATAGTTTCCACACAATAATTTGAGTTCTCAAATCTCTGTGGTTGTCAAATTTTGTGGATTGCTTGCACTTTGGGTGATGAGGTACTGTATCAATTTGGGAATCAAGAGGTCAAAGGTCAAGTCAATGACTGGAAAAATGAATATGGTTTCTGCATAATCACATTAGGTCTACATTCCATACCTGGACCAAACATTGTGGGTGGAATGCACTTGGTGTAAGGAAGTAAATTGATATAGGGGTCAGAAGGTCAAAGGTTAAGACCAGTGTGACTGAAAGAAGAAGAATGGTTTCTGCTAGTTATCAGTTATCACAATAAAAGGACTATTGGGAATGCATAGAATGTGTTGTTCACGATACTGTTGTTTATATACTGTTTCCAAGTCAGTGCCTATACATGGGTAAGGGAATCTTGTGCATCTTAACTTGTATGTAATAATGCAATGGATTTCATCAAAATGTAGAAACATGAAAGAATATATTAGGAACTTAATTAGTGAAGTGATGCCTTGAATATCACAAAAAGTAAAATCCATGGTGAACACATATTTTGATAATTAAGCATCCTAAATGCATTCATAATAATTATTGTTTGCAAGTGAATGGAATAAGTTAATTGGTCAGTTATTTTGTTGCATATTGGATGAATAAAATGCTGAAAAATACAGCATGCTCCTCGTAAAGAGTGGGAAACATCAGATTTAGGTAAGATTTCTTTTGTACAAATATACCTGCTATATGCACGAATTTGTCAAATGGTTGCATAGCATTTGATTTATCTGAAACTTCATTCGGATGCAAATAAGACTTGCTTGCATAGTTCTTTGTCTAATGTATTTCTTCGCCCTTGGGGTGCTGCTACAGCATGAACAGGGCAGATATAAGTTGTCAGTACTTCCGATTTGATGGGACAAAGGAAATTATGTCATGGCCTAGTACCATAACTTGAGTAATGTTTAGTCTGTCTTTCAAGAATAATTAACTTGGACATTTCTTGGCCTTTTTCTATGCAAAAGGGTTGATTTGTCCATTGAAGATGACATATAGAGCCATGATAAAGTATACATTGGGGCTCCTGTCCTGGTCATTTTATTAATAATTATTGTATCTGAATGTGTCTGATTCTGAAATATACCATTCTCAGCAGTTTGAATATTCTCTGATAATTGGGACTTGAGATTCAAATGAATTTACAACACTTTTTTTTATTCCAATATTTATGCCAATGTTATAGCAACTTATATCTTTGCAGTTTGTATTTCCAGAGATGGATCTCAGAATTATGAGATGATACACTTTCTCCAGATCTATTTACTGAGAGATTAAAAATTTGAAACCTTTTTGGAGTGTCTTATTTTTAAAGCAACAACCTGAGTGGAAATTTTGGCCAAATTTTGTGACATTATTTTCCTTTTCAAAATTTTAATTACTTAAAAATTCACCAAAATTGAATAAAATTTTGTTTTTTTAAATCAAATACTGATTTATTTATAGAAACGTTTTGTAACTAGCTTAGATATATTAATACAGATTCTTTTCTTGTCTGTTTTTTTACGAGTATGACAAGTGAGTCCTTGTGATTGGACTTTATTTATGTCAGCAATGGCATCACATGACATGCCACGTATAACATTGTCTTGTAAAATAAATTGTACTCTGGAACTAACCATACTGGCACAAAAGCAACAACTTAACAGCTATGAATTGTTGATTCTATAGATACAGGAAAAGCAACTTTATTGAATAAGTACAACTTTCAAAGTATCCGTTTGCTGATTTTTCCTGGAGACTTGCTAACCAATGAAGAATGTTACTTTCATTCACTTGAAAGCAGTATTAAAGCCTAAACACAAAAATAAAATGTTTATCGAGTTCAGCCTTATTTTGTTTATTTTGACAAATCAAACAGGTTTGATTTGGCCAGTTCTGGAAAGGTTACTTGCACCAAAAATACAACTATTACCAGAAAATGCAATACAACCTATATTGAGGTTCTGTCCTTTTTGTTCCAGTTAAAATGTAATATAAATAAAATAGTCTTGATGCATCCAAACTGATAACCAATGCACTAGATTTAACCAGAAGTGTAAAAATATCATGAAAATATGTAAAGAACATCATTAGTTTACTGATATCTACAGTAAACTGACTAGCATGATCAGGCCTGCTTGGGCATCTAGTTCCTGATTTTTGTTTTTTACAAGCATTTGAATAAATGATTCAAAAGAGAAATTCTGAGATACACAATGTACATTCTGTGATAGTATTAATACTGTTTTGTGACACTGACTTTTTAAAATTTACCTTGGTTCAAGATGAACATCATTTTCAAAATTTTTCATGTATACCTAATTAGGGTTCCTAATTAATTATTTCATAAAATGTCTTATAATTGGTCTTACGACTGGTACCTGTTGCCAAGGTCAAGAACTCAGTTTATATGCTTGTTGAGAGATAAAATAAAGGATATTACCATTGATCAGTGAATTAAAAGGAGAATGTACATGAAGAAGAGAGAACAAACAGTGCATAACAAACATTGCATGATAACAAGTAAAGCAAACTGTCATGGACTTTGGTTTATGAAAGTACAAATTAATCATATACAGTCAAACCTGTCTCAAGCAGCCACCCATGGGAAAAGGCAAAAGTGGCCTTTCTGAACAGGTGACCTGTGAAGGCAGCTTCTGATTTCATACTTGTTTCATGACAAATTTATGTATTATAAACTGAATGGCATTAGTATTAGACCAAACTAAAAAAATATGCATTTCCTATTGCACTGCTTTTAGGCAGGTCTTTTTTGTTTTGTTGTTTAAACATTATATATATTTTTTGTTACTTTTGTAAAAAAAATTTATTACCATAGCAGAAAAGTGCTAGGGTGATCAAAGATAGAAACAAAGATAGTCATCAGACTGGAAACGCAAATATTTTTTTTTTTGCCTTATTATTATTAGTATTATCACTGTTTTTATTATTCCATATGAATTATTATTAGCTGTAGTAATATGCTACAAAGATACATTTGTTTACTTTAGATATTTACAAAAGAAAAAAAACAAAAAATTTAACAAAAAATTACACACAAGGACACTGTATATTCACTTTAATCCATCATGTACATTCAGTCATAACTTAGCCTTAAAAAGTCACTGATCTTCATTTGTTTTGTGCGTTATCTCCATCCTAATTTCAGTTGAAATGTTTAATATTTCCATTACTGATTTCAGCATGTTTGATTTTCCATGATGAATCACAAACCCTTTCATGTTATGTATGCATTCCTGTACTTCATGTAAAGTACACAAAACTGTTGATGGACTAAACTGTTGCTCAAACTCATGGAGATCAAATAATAGAAGTTTAATTCAAATACTTGGAGTAGTCACTGCTGATATAGTCCAGTGACCACAGGAGACATTGGTGAAGCCACTGCTTGGTTTCAAAGCACATGGGCACTGATTGCAGAAGACAGGTGACCACGGATGACATGACATTTACATATGAAATTTGCCAAGGGAAAATTAGAATGGCCATTGTGCCCATTTGACTACTGAACTTGAGTGACTGTTAGGACAAGTTTGACTGTAATCTGTTAATTTTAATTTTGAGAAAGTAACTCTGTTTAAATGTCTACTAACTTGTATAACAGACATGCATATGTTATAAATATACTCAATGTTGCCAATATTGAAAATTTGTACCTTCAGTGGCATGAAAGTTGACTTTATTTACACATTTATCAAAGTAGGAAAGTACATTTTTATTACATTTTGAAAAATAAATGTATCTTCATATTTTTAATATTGTGTCTGCCATATTAGACAGCCAGAAAGTCCATTGATGAACCCAGCTTCATATTCTTAACACTGTGGCTGCCATTATTATCACACAGCACCTGGTGAGCCAGAAAGTCCTAAACATAACTTCAAATTCAGCAGAAATTTAATAACATTTCAACACAAATTTAATCAGCATAAAGGAATACTCAACATAAAATTAGATAATTTTGATTGAAATTGTAAGATTGATTTACCAAATGATAATGCTGAAATTGTAAGATTGATTAACCAAATGATAATGTTCTTCTGCTACATGTATAATGACCCTTAATACACAGATGCTCCTCTTATAACATGGCTATTTTCAGAGTTCTCATTAGTTTTGTTAACATGTGTCCTATGCTTACTGCTTAATTTTATTTCGCATGATTTTGATACTTGGCTGTTAAGAACCAATCATAATGAGGTTTCACTTTTTGTGTTTTGTATTTCATATGCACAGTGATAAAACAACCCTATTTGAATCATTCCCAGTATAAGGCTTCCTCATTTATAATGCAGGTAACTTGTATGGCTCCCATTAACAGTATTATAATGAAGGAGTACTGTTTAAAAATTTGATAATGTTGGAATACTGTGTAAAGGTTCCTGTACAGTGGAACTTTAATATCTTCTGAGTGTTTTGTTTTCCTGCTAAAAATGTTACGAATATTTTGGACGTCTTAGTCTCCTCATGATGGAATCAACACAACGCTCTTTCCCTAATTCAGCATACATTTTTTTTATGACCCATTAGATTACACTGTAAATGCAAGGCTTAGTAAGAAGTATCTAAATTTGGAACATTATAAAAAGATACGACATTTATTTTCATACAATTTTATTTCATGTTTCAAGACAATAAGCCAAGTTGGTGATGTGTCAGAGGCAGAGTCTGATGTCAGTAAAATGCCAGCAAAAAGTAAATCAGGTAAATGCTACACACAATACTTGTACATGTACTTTAGAACCATGAAAACTCAGAGTGGTCTGTGACTTAATTTGGGGCTTGAATTTTTGGTACTTTTAGTTTTCCAGGGTCAAAAACAAGAGATACAGGTACTAAGTAAGTCATTTGAATAACGCTAAGTCTTCAAGTCTTTTGAGTAGTGCCAAATCATCAAGTAATTTGAGTTACACCAAGTCTTGAAGTCATTTGAGTAATGCCAAATCCTCAAGTCATTTGAATAATGCCAAATCAGCAAACCATGTGAGATATGCCAAGTCTTCAAGCCATTCAAGTAATGCCAAATTATCAAGCCATTTGAGTCATTCCAAGTCTTGAAGTCATCTGAGTAATGCCAAATGCTCAAGTCATTTGAGTAGTGCCACATCATCAAACCACTTGAGTTATGCCAAGTCCTCAAGTCATTCAAGTAATGCCAAAATATCAAGTCATTTGAGTCATGTCAAAGTCTTCAAGTTATTTGAGTAATACCAAATCATCAAGCCATTTGAATAATGCCAAGTCTTCCTGTCATTTGAGTAATTACAAATCATCATGTCACTTGAATAATGCCAAATCTTGAACAAGATTGAAGTTTTGAGTGTTCAAAGTTTGACTGTATATATAAGATTAACTAATTTAACACCTTTCCCTCAATAATTCATGCACAACAGGGTCCATAAACATAGGCTGCACTATAAGCAAGGTGGCAAGTTACTGAGGGACCTCAAACAAATTAAAAACAGGATGCCACCCTTGCTGGACATCAAGAAAAACTGGGGCAGGGGGAGGTAATGATTATTAAATATCTGAATACTCATTTTATAATGGCATCAGGAATAATTGTCAGTAAAGATTTTTTTTCTAATGAAGTTGTTCACTTTTTTGTATTAATTACCTCTGTTTTTTAAGATACCCAACCTCTGAAAGATCATTAACAACATTTTCCAAGAGGTTTCAGCAACTATCAAATGTACATGAGAAAACTATTGTGTATTACATCACTGTTTTTATTGTTGATTCACAAAAGAAAAGATTCCTTTATTTCAACAACTAGGGACATTTATTTCGTGAAATAACCATCAATGTCGAAACTCAGGTTTCTTTATTTATTGTTCTATTAGTAAAATATTGATGCATTGATTTAATTGCAAGTAATAGTATAACAGTGAAAACGTCTCTTCCTTGTGAAAATCTCTCAATGCCAGTTCAGGAATTTTAAGTTCATTACTGACTCTGGAACTCTCATCTCCATAAAGAACCATATCTGTGAAACAAAGATTTTTATTCACTAAGTACTCATTTCACATGGTTGCCTTGTTATCTTTCATCACATTTTGGAATGAGTAGATTAATTTAAGGTAGTTTATTTGCATTACTTAATTAATAATATTTATAACAGTGGTTTGATTGATAATTGAAATGAGTGACCTGACACATGACTGTGACCACTAGCTCTCTCGCAGGTGGGATTTACATGCCTTTTTACTTTTCTTTTATTCCACCCCATTTATTTGATTTGATACAAATTAAGTAATTAACATTATAATACAAAGCAGGTCTACCTTTAATTGTACTATGACTCTATTAATTGTCTTAAACTTAGTAACAGAAGAGCCAACACTTACAAGTTTTGTAAAATTCAACAAATACTTTATTTTCCTGGAATGCAAAGTGAAAATTTAAAAATAACTTACAGTATTGCAAATTAAATCCCAAATAGTCCTAAAAGTTCTATCACAAATCTACATATATGAATATCCAATTGAATTCCAGGGATGTTCCAGATAAATTGCTATATTGATCATATTCATATGCATATGGTCTTGAATGTGCTAATATGCCAATGGCCTGGAGTGTGATGATGTGTTAAGTCTTTTGATGTATCACAATAATATAATCCAAAATGTCCTTGTCTAAATTCACTATAATTCCAAATTAATTTTTCTGCCCAAGAATATTATTGAGCACTTTGTAATTCCAGTGAATAATAATCCACCCAAATGAAAAACTGAACACAATGATAAGACTGATTCTGCTTCAGATTTTAAGAGAAGAATGCGTAATTTTTAAAGTAAACAACATTATATAAAAAGCTAAGACAATAATAGAGCTCGAATGTTGGTCAGTCTTCTTTATAAAACATTCAAAGTTGTCAACAAGTTTTGGAATCAAGTGAAAAACTTATTGTCCTAGACTCAGATTCAAGTAAACATGTTTACCATTAATAATAATGATCTGAATATTTAATCCACAATCATGGAGAAAATTTTAGCTTTGTATTACTGGTCAGGTACACCATGAACTTTATTTTGGACACTGTCAAGTACAAAATATAGATGTACATAACATATAATCGTTAAGAAAAACCACCAAATAATAGAAATTAATTATACATAACAAATGAATGTAACAGTATAACAAATACTTCCACAAGTTAGAGATTAAAACACAGCACTTAATTAGGTTCCTACAGAAATGTTCAAGGACATAGCTGTCATGATATATTGACAATTTTCACATTTGAATACAAAAGGACATCTTGCATTTATGATCATTACATTAAAACCAATTTAAAAGATAGACCTGAAACATGAATTTCACTTGACAAAACTTATTTTTGGTATTTATTTATTAAAATGTTGCACGAGTAGACATTAATGACATTTTCATTGATCCAAATATTCTTAAATATTGTTATTTGCAGTATACTGATAATGTTTCTTTAGAAAGAGATTTTAACAAAATAGATAATTTCATATTAAAAGTTGAGAATTTCATGCTGTTGATTCAATTTTCCGGGTACTAACCATTGTTTTAGATGACAAAACAACCAATATATCAAGATTTCTTTTACTAATTTTGATTGCAATTTTCTTCACATTTAACAAATAGGATCCAATTTTGGGGGTATTTTGTACTTTAAAAAATGGGATCCACAAATGACCCTTGCAATAAGTGGGTTTGTAAGTTATTGAGGGAGTGTTGTATAAGGTGATAATTACCTATTAATGCAGGTAACTTTTATGGCTCCCATGAACAGTACTAAAAATAATTATTTTCCAGTGTTATAAAGAGGTAACTGTTTTGTATCTTCCATTATGAACTGAAAAAGTCATTAAAAGATCTTACAAAATCCTCCCAAAAGAAAATTGCAGTTTGTTGAAACAGTCATGTCCAGCACTGGTGTATGATGTCACTACATGATTGCTGGATACATTGTCTTTCAAAGTTATTTTGCAGATGGATGTCTCCTTTATAAAAGGAATTTTATTATTGAATCAGTACAGAAATCATGAAAATAAAGACTGGCTTCAAGGTACTAACATGTACAAGAGCTGCAGAGATAAGTCAGATGGAAACTTGTATCACATTCTGACCATTGTGAATTGTGGTCCTGATTAATTTTTTATACCTGTAGAAGAGGGGAAGGTATGTACACTTTAGTTATCCTTAAGTTTGTCTGTCCTTCTGACTGCAAAACCTCCTTATGCCAACTATTCCCACACTCTTTGATGGATTGCCACTAAAGTTGCTAAAAAATATAACCATCACCTAAGATGTAGATATCAACAAACCACTTTGCTCCATCAATTTTTGTTGCAGTTATTGCCCTTGTTTTGTAGCTCAGTGCTCTGTATTACATAGTCTCGTTAGTGCAACTAGTCCTGCAGTTTTTTATGCATTGATATAAAAGCTTGTCATTATTATGTTCATCACCTGAAGAGATGCACACATGAACAAATTACTTTGCTTTTCAATTTTTGTTAGAGTTATTGCTCATTTTGTCCTATAGCTTAATGCCGTCTAGGACAATCTTGTTAGCACAACTAGACCTACAGCTTCCGATGGATTGCCATGAAATTTAGAATAGTTATGGTCATCACCTAAAGAACTGTATATCAATAAAGTAGTTGGATTGCCATGAACTATTATGGTCATCACCTAAAGAACTGCATATCAATAAAGTAGTTGGATTGCCATGAAATTTAGAATAGTTATGGTCATCACCTAAAGAACTGCATATCAATAAAGTAGTTGGATTGCCATGAAATTTAGCATAGTTATGGTCATCACCTAAAGAACTGCATATCAATAAAGTAGTTGGATTGCCATGAAATTTAGCATAGTTATGGTCATCACCTAAAGAACTGCATATCAATAAAGTAGTTGGATTGCCATGAAATTTAGCATAGTTATCGTCATCACCTAAAGAACTGTATATCAATAAAGTGGTTGGATTGCCATGAACTTTAGCATAGTTATGGTCATCACCTAAAGAACTGCATATCAATAAAGTAGTTTCCTCCCACTATTTGTCTTAAGAGTTATTGCCCATCCATTTTATTTTGCAGCTGAATACAGTGTAAGACAGAAAACATGTGGATGCAGTTTGTCTTGGAGATTTTAATGGATCACTGCAAAACTTGGTACATATTATGGTTATTGTCTAACAGTGTGCATATTGACAAATCTGTGTGCTTTTCAGATTTGTATAAGATTTAATGCCCTTTTTGCAGCTGGATGTAGTGCATGAGAGAATTTTGTGAATGCAACTACTCTTGCAGTTTTTAGTGGATTGCTGTTAAACTTATAAGGTATAAACATACATGTGATAATTCATGATTTCCTGGGAAATTCATGGGTTTTAATCATGATTTTCAATTTGATATTTTTGTATAAATTTCCATTATGAGAGTCCCCAAAAATGTGTATTTTTAAAAAAAATGTTTTAAGTCTCGGTGTTGCATGATAAAAGCCAGAGTCCTGCTATTGAGCATGTCTTGGATATCAAAACAAACTCAAAAGCTATTAATTGGTTCTTACAATCAAGAGGCCATCCTTACAAACCACTATCTTACTTTTTCCTTTGATTTTTAAAGGTACATTTATCCATAGATAATCTGATTATGATATGTGATATGTCCATTGCAATGCTGTTTTCAGTTACAAAACTGCTTCACTCAGAGTAAATTTTTAAAACATTTTCATTGCAGAGGCAAAATAAAATCTCAGATTATCATTTACTTCATTTCTGCACTATATTCATAAAATAAGAACACAGATCATTTTATTGTTTACTTTTGGTTGTGGTGGTATACATGTCATGTTTGGTTCTATTGGAATATTCAAGAACTTTTATGATACTTTGTTTGTATAATTAATTGACATGACCATGAAAGTATTCTTCAGAAAATCTAATTTGAAATGTTTTTACCTCTGTTATAATGTTTTACATAAATTGCAAGAAGAAATGGTGACACTATCAAAAAATGGAAGTAAGTTACAGCAAATATAAATGTACCATTTGTTTAATACACAAAACTTCTCTCCTGATGAAGACTCTATTTTATGCATAAGAAAATATTTCATTATTTTTGTGTTTCTTTCTGATCTGGAAACTGTGCAAGACACTCTCATTACTCAAAGGAAGTGACCTCATGGCAAAACACCTTAAAGCTAGCTTAGCTCAACCAAAACAAAATATATTGTATGTGTATGATGCACACCATTAAATCTTTGAAACATTTTCTTGCAAAACATTAATGATACAGTTTGTTAGAAGGAAGAAGGGTATGTGTACTGATTCACTCATTAGTAGATCACTCTTTAATAATCCAAGTTATCACAGCCATTTCATTCTATAATAAGTTTTGAAACCAGAGGAATGGTAAGCAGTTTGCTTATATAATATACAAATATATCCCCATCTCTCCCACATCCCATTCTTATACCATGAAGGAAATAAGACCATAGTTAAAAAGAGTGCATCGCTGCAGAAGTAGTATGGGTACAATGATTGGTCAGTGTTGATATTTTCTGATGATGATCATCATGTGTACTAAGTTTTGCAGCAGTGCACTAAAAAACTGCAGGAGTAATTGCATTCATTCATTCATTTTATCCAGGTGTAAATCAGAAAGGACAATAACTCCCACAAAAATCAGAACAACACAAAGAGTGTGCATATCTTCAGATGATGGCCAAAATAAATATCCAAGTTTTACAGTGATCCATAAAAAAACTACAACACAAACTGCATTCCCAATATTCAGTCATACACTACATCCTGTAGCAAGTCAAAAAGAGCAATCTGTCATACACTACATCCTGTAGCAAGTCAAAAAGAGCAATCTGTCATATACTACATCCTGTAGCAAGTCAAAAGGAGCAATCTGTCATACACTACATCCTACAGCAAGTCAAAAAGAACAATCTGTCATACACTACATCCTGCAGCAAGTCAAAAGGAGCAATCTGTCATACACTACATACTGTAGCAAGTCAAAAGGAGCAATCTGTCATACACTACATCCTGCAGCAAGTAAAAAGGAGAAATATACAAAATCATAGGATCCCAGTGATTTGTCTGTATGTGTTTCTTCAGCTGATGACCATAATATGCACCAAGTTCCACAATGATCCATAAAAAAAATTGTTGTACTAGTTGCAGTCATGAGATTCTGTCATATACTTCATTCAGCTGCAAGAAAAAAGGGCAATAATTCTCACCAGAATTGGGGAACTAAGTGATTTGCCCATAAAAGCATCTTCAGTTGATGACATTTAATAAGTTTCATGAGACTAGGTGCATAAACAAGTTTTTGTCAATCCATCAAAAGCTGCAGAACTAATTGCACTAAAAAATTGCATAACAGATGTATGGATGGACAAACAGACACAGGGATTCCTATGTACACCTGCCTCTATATATAAGAGGAGACATGTAAGACAAGGACTTATTTGTATTTGCTACCAAAAACCATGTAGTTAAAATCTCAATGTTTACATTGATATGAATGATATCAGTGCAACATCTAGTTCAAATGAAGTTACTAAATAGAAGCACAGTTAAATGACAGGTCAGTTACCACCAAATTATGTTGTAAATTTTCTCAACATGGGTGTCCTTCAGCTCATGTTACCAGCCTTACTACTACATTTGTCTTTTAGACCAATGAATGCAAGGTGAGCATTATCATGCTCACTTGGGCCTCTTGATTGGTAAAGGATTCCACATTTCATTTGAGGGTATGTATGTATGTATGTTAATGGCACATCAGCACAATAATGGCCATATTGTGCCAATTAATAGTTTTAAAAATGTGAAAAATGAAGAATGGCACATAAAGGTTAGAAAGAAAACTAAATGAATGTAAACATAAAGTACAAAAAGATAAAAAAGGTAAACATGTTAAAATTATGTAAAATGTATATAAGCTGAAAGTCAAAGGGACAAAATATATTTATTTAAGAAATGTTTATACTGTATGTCAGTGCATCTCAGGAAAAGTAACTCATCCATACCAAAAGTAGGTCACTGAGCTAATTTGCATGCTTGAGTGACTTTAGTGTTTTCAACTATTTGGTATACCCTCAATGTCTTCACAAATATTCCTTAAAGAAGTGAAAGATATCCCCTGGTCTGTAATTAAATCTTTTGACCCCGAACACTAATGCTCCTATTAGTTTCAAGAGAGTTAAGCAACAAAATCAAACCAGTTGGATTACAGATGATATACTGAATGCTATTAAGATAAGAGGTAGATTTCATAAATTACAAGATACTAACAATTACAGATTATGGAGAAACAGTGACAGGTCATTGATTCAAAAGTCAAGGAAAACTTACTATTCCACTGAAGTATTGGATAGTACTACAGAGAAGAACTCTAGAAAACTCTAGATAGTCTTCAGTGACTTGTGAGGCAAATCTATCAATAACCTGCCATTTACATGTATAAAGTAATGAAAATGGTGATATTCAGCAAGAACCTCTTGGAAATACACTCAATTATTACGTTATGAATATAAGTGAAAATCTTGTGGATCTCACAACTCATAAAAGATTCTTTTGTGATGAATTAAATGAGCATATTTCTTCCAACTTAGCAAAGAAGAGTGCTTCAAAATACCGAAAATAAGTCTTGAGTTCATTTTAAATAAAGTAGACCAACTTGATGTCAGAACATATACAAGTCAAGATTTCAATTGATTGCAACTTCACTTATGTATATCTTCAATGTAAGTATTTCCACAGGTATTTTTCCAAATAGGCTAAAACTGGCAAAGGTGACTCCAATACATAAGAAGGAAGATCTTTCTGATATGAATAACTATATACCTATATCATTTTTATCATCACTTTCAAAGATATTAGAAAGACATGTTTGTAATGAATTTCAAAACTACCTGGAGCCATTTAATTTACTCCACATATGAATCAGGCTTCCATGAAGGACATTCATGCCAGACTACACTAACTAGAATGGTGGATGATTGGTTAACAGCAACAGATCAAGGTATCCTTGTAGGCACAGTGTTTCTTGATCTTACAAAGGCCTTGACCTTGTCAATCACAAAATCCTACTGGAAAAGCTCACTATATATCAAGTTAACCATGAAAGCTTAACTTGGTTTTAAACCAATCTTGAAGGCAGACAATAACAAGTTTCTATTTTAAATAAACTTTCAGATAAGAAACTGATAAAATCAGATGTTCCACAAGGATCAGTTCTTGGACCATTACTCTTTCTGTTGTACATCAGTGATTTACCATATTGCATTGAGCGTTTTTGCAGATGATAGGACATTATATAACATTGGATCAACAGGCCATGAGAATAGCACTAAATTAAATAAAGATTTGGTAAAAATAAAAAACTGGTGTGAACACAATGGTATGAAGATAAATGCAGCTAGATTAAAAGCCATGATCATAGGTAGTCGAGCAAGAGTAAAAAGCTGAGAAAAATGACTTCTAAGTAATGATAAAAGGAATGGATATACAACAGTCTGAAAATGAAAAACTACTTTGCATTATGATAGACAATATCTTATGCTGGAAAATACAAGTTGATAAGGTCATTAAAAAAGTTAACTCACTGATTTATCTCTTGAATAGAATAAAATCTTATCTACCTCAAGAACAGAGAAAGATATTCTACAATGTATATATCATGCCATACTTAGAATATTGTTGTTCTGTCTGGGGTAATAGTGGTACAGAAAATCAGGAAAGATTACTGAAATTTCAAAAAAGAGCAGCCAGAGTTATTTTTGATGCTGATTTAGATACACCATCAAGAAATCTTTTTAAAACGCTAAAGTGGTTTCCATTTCAGCTGAGAACTCAGTTTCATAAGGGTTTACTAGTGTATAAATCCTTACATGGTTTGGCTCCTAATTATCTTAATATAAATTTAAATTTGTTGAAAATGTATAAATGTATCAACTAAGATCCATCTCAAACAACAAGTTATATTTATCTAAACCAAATTCAGAGTTTTATAAGAAGAGTTTGCTATTTCTGGAGCCAAACTATGGAATTCCATACCACCTTATATAAAGTCAGCTGACTCATCCCAAGCTTTCAAAAAGCTTCTTAGTCAACATCTACAGAAACAATCATTTGTATGATTTTGTTTAATTCAGTGCTACTACTTTTTACAGCACTGTTATCATGTACTCACCTATAATGTTTTACACATGTTTGCTACAGTAACTGCTATTTGTATGAATCCTGTATGTACTCTTATTGTATGCTCTTTTTTTCTCCGTTAACTTTACATTGTCAGAATCGTTCAGCATTTCCCGATATTGCACCCTCGCGCTGAATTCATACTGATTGCACGCGAATAAAGGTACTACTTTCTATTGTAAATAAACAATTTTTTTCTGAATGAACTAAAGCAAATGTTTTATGGACTGCCACATATCAGCAGCTTTGGCACATTCCACGTTAACTTTTTTGATACAGTGTTTCAGATTTAGGCTAGCTATAGATGCCAGACAGGGTCCTTACAGTAACATACAAGTTATAAGACATAAACTTGTCTTCTTTAGCTGGTAATAAAAATGGCAAAAATATACTTACAATTTTACATCCTGAATTTCCTCAAAATGTACTTTCTTAGTTCTGCAAATCTGAATTACATGAGCCATGTCATGGGTTCTCAAGGTTGATTACATATTTCGAAATTGTACTGTAATTTTGACAACTGAGTATATTCCAAGTGCAATTACATCCTCCTTACTGCACTCAAAATGAAATAAACATTAAATTCCACAGCGTCTTTTCGATAATTGCAATTGAAAGACTTCATATTTTCCCCACATTATGATTTGAATCATTCAATGACAGAACAGAAACACGCATGCTGATGTCAGCATACTTCTGCCTCGCTGCTTCAGTACAATGTATTTCATGTAGAATTGCCACAGACACTGTAAGTTACTAAATCCAGATCATAATCACGAAATTGCGTCGAATCGACAAAAATACCAAAACGTATTCATTTCAGATCAAATGGAAAAGTTGTTGCAATGTGCAGTCATTCACAATATGACTCCAAATTCAATTTTAAGTAGACCAAACGCCATTTTCTTTCGAAACTTACGTCTAGCACATGACCAACTTCAAATTTATCTGGGCAGAGTTACGTGCGCATTAATAATGTTGTTGTGTAATGATGCATCTACGCTTGTGTATTTAGTTTGGAATACGGCATACATTCAGTTACTTTGTTTCTTGTAGGTTTTTTTGTTGATATATTTAAGCCTTAGGTAGAATAAGAAAATGAGCATATAATAAAAAGGTTACTGCATTTGTATGGGAAAATATGAACTCGTTTTGTCGGATGGATATACTGCACTCCCAAGGTCGTGCAGTATAGCCATCCAAAAAACTCGTTCATATTTTCCCATGCAAATGCAGTAACCTATAAATCCTTGAAGCCTTGTGCATGTTTTATTGTAGCAGTAGATCAATTGTCTAGTTTTAATAGCATTTGTTGTTTAAAGACACCTCATCTTGCAAAAATTGTGCGCTGTATATGTACATATTTATACAAATGTCATTGTAGAAGGCCTCATGGGTCAGTTGACCAAATGAGCTTCTTCTTTTAACAAAATCATTATTATTATTATTATTATTATTATTATTATTATTATTATTATTATTATTATCATCTTTGACTCTGTATCACCTACACTTATGGAAACTGGTATGTAGTTACATCTGGAGAAATGTAACTCAACCATAGAAAACGAATTTGCATGCTTGAACAATTTTTGTATTTCAGCTGGGGGTTTTTTCATAACACCTGCAATCGCTTGGACTCTGTTTCACCTACACTCATGAAAATGAATATATAGACACATCTGAACAAAACGATCTCAATGTAACTTGATCCATATGACCTAATTTTCACATTTGAGAGATACATGTAGTTTCAGCAGTTCATTACACAACCAGCATCTTGGATTCTGTCTCACCTAAACTCATGAAATAATTTAATGTGGATTCATTTCAACAAAGAAAAACCTCATCCATACCAAAACTAGGTAAGTTTTGACCCAGCTTTCAAACTTAATGATTTTTGTATTATTAGCTGTTCATTTGTTGCAACCTTAATGCTGCATGTCTTCAGTTTCATAATTTCAGAACAGGCTGAAATCTACACATAGTATTTGACTTGTATGAATTAATCTTTTCCCACATGTTCAGTTACGCTGGTATACAAATAAATGAGTTCTGCTGATTTATTGCTTTGGAATTTTAGCATTAATCAATCTCTTTTGTCTATTCTGGGATTTCCAAATATTCAATCAGAAATGAACATAAATAAAGTGGCCACAACCATGGGCTATTTATGTCATTAAAGACAAGATTTCACCACTAAATGGTTGTTTTAAGATATAGTTTGTTTTCAAGATAGATTTGGTAGTGGAGCACATACATGAAACTAGTTTACATGAAAACAGACAACAGCTTCAATAATCAAGCAGTTCCTGAATTAAAAGCACCAATCTGCCTTAAACAGTGTACATGATTATCACTGATAATTTGTGAAAGACTATAGAAAGAGATTTTGTGTGAAATATAAGAACAAGAAAAACAGACATTACTTCTTTAATATCTTAGACCATATTTCACTCATTGAAACTGGTATGGAGATACATCTTGAGAAAAATCACTCAGTATTACCAAAACTAGGTCATTGGGATCCAATTTTCACACTTGAGTTACTTGAATTTTCAGCAATTCATATATTACACCCTCAATGACTTGGACCCTATTTCACCTATGCTCGTGGAAATTGGTATGTGGATGAATCTTAATGAAAGTAACTCAATAATTCCACTGCTATGTAAGTGTGACCATATATTCACATCTGACTTTTTATGTTTAGCTATCTGTTCATTGTATTCTCCGTATCATTATTTCACCTACTGGTACATTTATGAATATTGCAATGTGAATGCATATCAAGATGATTAGTCCTGCCATAGCTAGGTCACTGTGACTGAGTTTCATGCCTTGAACAGTTTTTAGTTTTCAGGTATCCATTTTTTACAACCACAATATCTTTGGCCTATTTTTCTCCTGATGTAATTTGGGATGTGGAGGTATTTCATGGAGAGTAACTCAACACTACTAAAATTAGGTCATTGTAACCTAACTTTCACACACATCTGACTTTTGTATTTTAAGATATAAGTTCATTAGAACTTCATTATCTTGGACCCTATGTATTTTACACTTATGAAATTGGTATGCAGATGCATCTCAAGGAGAGTAACTCAACCTTACCAAATTGAGGTCACTTTGACCTCTTTTTAAGGCTTGAGTGACTAGTGTACTTTCCTATATTCGAGTCTGTATATTGTTGACAACACTAAATGTGCTTCTGTTGGCAAGAGGATTCATGTTTATAAGTAAAAATTGTGTTCTACCTTAATATAGTATATTTAATTAAAGATGAATTGAAATGTTTACAACTGGTCTGGCTGCTGGGCTCTTTAGTCCTTCCTTAGAATTGTTGTATACAAGTATGCATTTATATTTCAGACAAGCAGCTTCAAGCAAAGAAGACTGGAGTAGAAAAAGTAAGTTAAATGATTTGGGCTGGAAAATTTCCTGAAATAGTCAACATTGCTGGAATTGTGATTTCGTGAAACTGCACAAAATCAGTTGTTTTTTTTCTACATATTGTTTACGTGTATAATTATCAGGGAAAGTTAACAAACAGTTTACTTGTTCAGCTAAATTTTAATTTATCTTGGGCTGCCAGAGAATAGATTTTCCTCCCAGATAAGGGTCTGACAGTTTAAATACATTGTACTGTCTCCATACATATGTTAATTTCTGATCACCTGGGAAATTCTTGGGTTTAAATCATGATTTCCAGTGTAACAGTGTGTCATCATAAATTCCCTGGATTCTTTAATATAAAAAGTGTCTCACCTAATAATGCACATGTAAAACCAAAGTGTTCTGTTACTGACCATGTCTCAAGGCAACAAAGAAAAAAGCTAATTAATTGCCTAGTACAGTCTAAACCTCCTCCTATTTCCTTTACTTTCTGAGGGGGCATTTGTTTATGGGGGCCACCTCCATTGTAATGATGATTTTAGTTGCTACATGTTTCACTTAATGGAGAATTAGTAATTTGTTGGGGATAGTTCAGAAAATATAACATCTCAGATTCTCTTTTTTCTTGATTTCTGCACTAAATTTATGACATCGTGGTTCAGTCAATATGTGACATCAGCTGTTTGCATGCCTGTCAAGTCACATCATGTTAAATGAAAAACACAAATTTTAAGTACTAAAAGCCCCAGACACAGTTCAACAGTTGTCTCATTTAATATCAGTAATACGTAATCCATCACTATTGCATAGCTTAGTCTTTTTCATGCCAAAAAAACACCATTTTTATATGAATACATCATCCAGTTGAGTGGAAAAATGTCAACAGGATACAGCCCACCTTATGCAGAAAAGTCATCTTTTACAAGGTCTCCATGTTAATGGAAGTTTGCTTAAGCGACCAGAGAAGAAATTACCTGTTGATAGTGTCTTACCACACTGCAGTATTTCAGTCATGGGAATTTGAATCTCAGTGTTATATTTATATCCTTGTCTCTATTTATTTTACATGTTGTTACTCCCACCATCATCAAACACCTGAATTAAGTATTTTTTTATTGTTGTTTTATTAATATTTGTTCCTGTGAATCTGTGACAGTGTTATTGTGTGTGTATGTTTCCAACATGCTTCTTCAATAAAGAGTTGAGCAATTAGCAGTTGAATGTCTTACTTTACTACAAAAGAGAAGACAGGTATGTCTCATTGTTTATCTCATGCTATCCACTGGAGTGTATATAGCACACACCATATACACACAGGTGAGTATGCACATGTGACAAATTGTATACGTATTGTGATAACTATTTCTTGGTTGGAGGAATTTTAATTTAAAAAACAAACAATGTTGGGATATTGTGGGTAACTGGCCAGAAGAAATGACCTTGGATGCTCACCCAGACTGCCTAACTTAAGCAAAATGCACATGGAAAAATCACTGTACATTTTCAACATCATGATCAACCAAAATCTGGAATATTACCAGTTAAAGACCTTCTCCAGGCTGTGCCTTTGGAAGCAGAGACCATCCTTAGAGGACTCGTTCTTACCATGGCTTCCCAAAAACTGAGGGATAACAAACACAGATCCTTTACAGTTACTTCTGGCCTATCACAATCAGCCAGTAAGCAAGACCATCGGCCAAGTTCTTTAAACAAGCACAACCTCCCTCAAACCCCAAACATGAATTCATACTTCTTTCTCAACCATTGGATCAAAGGAACACTCTCCAATGAGGTACTTCCCAAGGACTCAACCATGTGACTGCTATAGTCCCTCTTCCAAATTTCATAGATGCTTGTCTGGAACCCCTATGTTTTTTTACCAATCCCATCTGGTGAAATGAAAGAAAGAGGTGCAGACATATTTTTACACAGATCCTTTATAATTGCTTCAGGCCCATTACAATTAGCCAGGATGCATGGCAATGGGAATTTACCTCACAGAGCATCTGACAAGCTTTTTAAACAAGCACAACCTGCGTTGAATCACAAACCCAAATTTATTCTTCCTTCTCGACCTTTGGATCAAAGGTGCACTCTCCAACAACCCCAGAGGAGGAAGTTCTCTAATCCTCCTTCTTTTGCTAAGGAATAAGGGGGGACTGCCATGCATCTATTTTCCAAAAGTCTCCATAGATGCTCATCTGGGATTCCCATGTTTTTTCACCAATTCTGTCAGTGAAATTAAAGAGATGCAGACACCCTTTTATAGAAAGGGGCAGTTGGAAGGGTTCGGAACAACCAGTTTCCCGCATTCTGCACCTAAATATTTCTGGTTACCAAAGGAGGAAGTTCTCTAATCCCCCTTCCTTTCCTAAGGAATGAGGGGGGTGGGCTGCCCTAGGGACTCAACCATGTAACTGCCATACATCTCTCTTCATATCCCCCAACTGGTGAGTACCTTCCATATTACTCTGGATTTTTTTTCATTTTTTAAACAATTCAGCCATCCCACCTATCTGACAAATTAGTTGGGGGTGTGGGTGTGGTAAAACTAATTTGAATTATGTAACATTTACCTGTTGTATTTGCATAATGCCCTCATCTCATCGCTCTGATGACCTGGCATAATTATTGTCTGAAAAACACTGTTGTGTACAGTGGTTACATGAGGTGCACTAGTGGACCCTGTTTTGTTAATAATTCTCCATCCTGTAGGAGAATGTATTCCATCAAATGGACAAGTTTTGTCCAGCTTGAAAAAGAGTAAGCTATGCAATAGTGACAGGTAAATATTATATGATTAAAATTAGTTTAACCCTCTCACAAAACTACATTTTTGGAGGTATGTCCTGATTTGGAAAAGTCTTTACACCTTATTAATTCCATCAAGTATAAATAAGCAGTGAAGTCAGGTGTAAAGGAAAGAAAGAAAATATATTATTGTATATGCATGTTCCTGTGTATATGTATGCATATATGTGTGTCCATTGGTATATATATATATATATATATATATATATATATATATATATATATATATATATTCCTTTGTATGAGGTCCTTAAGTTGGATTAGTTCTTCAGCAAACTGTGTTATCTTCGTTAAATACCCTATTTAAATAAATTCATTATTATTATTATTATCATTATTATTATTATTTACATTGTGACCATTGCCAACATTGTTGCTAGTCATGTAACTAGAGGCAGAATGTTGTGTGGAATATTTACAATGCACATTTTGTTGCTGTTTTCTCCTAACATTTACTGTGTAAATAAGAATCTGATTTTCTAAATAGAATCTCTGAATTTATGCAAATTCCAAATGTCATATTAACACTGGTATGTACTAGTGTTTTTTCCGAGGATATGGCACACAATCTGATCTTGTGATAAGCAGTCTTAATTGAAATTGCTTTGATAAGTTGCAAGAGCATAGTTATTTATTTATCTGAGATATTTCAGTTGAAAAATTATCTATTTGTGTAAATAAAGGCATTGTGGTCAAGAGATTAACATGTATCAGGGATATAAAGGCATAGCATCATCTCAGTCTCTGAAATGAAAGTACAGTGCACAAGCCATGCCATATTGGCCACTGGAGAATTCTCTTAAGGTCATAAAGCACCAGCCTGAAAAATTACCTTTGCACTGAAGAGCTAGATTAAGTATTATGGCAATATCTTTTCATTTTCTTAGCTATTCTAAAGTGAAAAGTATTAATTTAATTTATGTCCAACATGGCATGATTTTTACTTGTAAATTTTATGAATTCATTCCAAAAGTCTCCGTTTCTTAAAAAGTGATGATAAATTTAGACAGATGTGATTGAAAAAATTTTTTCTCACTTTTATAGCGTGCCTCTCTTACCCCTGACAGTCAGAAATATGTGACAAAAGGCCCAATTCAGGGTTGGGCATCTGAGGACAGTGATGTAAAAAAAGAAGAACCTTCAGTGCAATCGGAGATGATTCATACGAAATCATTCCACAATGACAGCACCAATGTTGAACAACAAAATTTGGAGGTGATCAGTGTGAATGAGAGCAATAGTAGTCACTCTCAGGATACTAATATCAACAGACCTGGTCAAGATGACAGCATCATTAAAACTGAGCTGAACAGTGACAGTGATATAGTTGATCAACATGGCTTCAAGTCTGAAGTTACTGCTGATTTGGATGAGGGTAATGTGGAACAGAATTCCGATACAAACAGAGAGGAATTAGGGGAGGTAACCATAGATAATACATTCAAGAATGGCCTTGATACAAGGGAGACCACTGATATAGTAGAGGACCCTGAAGCTGCTCAAACAGATGAATGATGTGCAGAGTTAATGATACATCCACTGTACACATATCTTAAGATGAAATGTTAGGACAAAATTATGACATAGAATAGAAGATTTAGAATATGAGAAGTTTGGAATGCTTATTGACCACTTTGTCTATGATAAATCCTAGCTTATCATTTTTTACTTCATGTTAAAAAAAATACAAAAACAAAATAAATTATGCAGTCCTCTGGAGAAAACTAAACTATTGTTTGCCCAAGCTTTGAGAAGTTTGCAGCATATAGACTTGATTTTGTCTGTCTGCATGTCCATCAGTATATGTTTTCATCTTTCAAACTGTCCATCAGTTTTCACTTTCCAAACTAAAAGATGCCTTTCAGCTTTCTTCTTAAGAGGAAAACAGCATAGGCCCAGGTCTGTTCAGGGTGTATACTGTTCACTTTTAATCATGCATACAAACAGCATAGCTTTAATTTTGGGTTTATATATATATATATATATATATATATATATATATATATATATATATATATGTTATAAACTCAGAAGTATAATGCTGCAGATCATATGTACAAATTTCAGACAAGTCATCTCCTGTCACATATTAAATAAATTTAGTGCATATTTCCATACAGCAAAATGAAAAAGAAATTCCTGGATAGGACATGAATGAATATGTTTCAAACATCAGGCTGGTCCATTTTCAAAGCAGAAGAATTATCATTAAGCATTTTCAAATATTGGCACAGTTAACATAACAATATTCCCTACACTGTTAAAAAATGCTGGTAATCTCAGATCCCATGCAGAGGTGTTGGAGACATAAGAAATGCTGGAGATACAACATGTATGCACATTTAGCAATGGTAGAAATGCTGTTAGTAGTTGAGTGCATGTTGCACAAGAATAAAGATGGAAAGTCATTTGTGTTGCTACCACTAGGCAAAGATGCACCTCATAAGTGAGCATATCTTCTTCACACATCTAGCCAGATATTTGTCTGCCAAACACTTATCAGTTTGGGAAAGCCTCTGATTATATGTTAGTTTCTTTTATACAGTTAAAATTCTTTAACCTTTATAGAAAGAGATAAGGATGTTAGGGACACCTGTCCATAAAGGACATTTTTGTGGTCTATTATATATAAAACTGGTTTCACTCTAATTTTATTTTCTGAATCAAAACTTTGATTTTACACAAAATAAGTTACTAATGAAATAAATGGTATCATCATTCCCAGTTAGGCAAGATGTCAAGTATATCTTTATATCTTTAGGATTGGTTTTTGCCATGCATCATATATAATACTATTTTCACTACCAAGTCTTGGTACCCAATAATTAGCACAAAGCTGTCATTTATTTGATACTGTACAAGTTTCAGACTGTGAGATATGGTAAAATATTCTGTAAGATTTGAGAAAATTTGTTTCAATGTTTTTCTCCAAGTTCTTTCTCATGAATTGATGGGAAATGCGAACAAACTATCATATGGCCTCAGTGTTATTAAATTTTGACAAGTAAAAGATTCTCTTGAATATTCACAATATAAAAATTGATATTATTCTACATTCATCAGCTGATTTTCTCCAACTTATTATGAAAACACTTGCAAGGTATGGTACTTCAATGAATACTTTATAAACAAATATTAAACTATCATAAAGAAAAGTCTTATTTCATCAATTTTAAACTCATTATGCAAGAAATCATATGTAAAGAGAAAGTTTCATAATTTAACTCACTCTGTGAGAGATCACATGTGCATTTTTAAATCCTCCTCCTGCATATGCAGTGCCAAGATTAAATTATTACCTGTTATTCTTCTACTATGCAGTGTGTATAAAAAGATTAAATTATTACTTGTTGTACTACCAGTATGCAGTGTGTATAAAAGGATTAAATTATTACCTGTTGTACTTCTACTATGCAGTGTGTATAAAAAGATTACCTGTTGAAGGACCACTATGCAGTGTGTATGTAAAGATTAAATTATTACCTGTTGAAGGACCACTACGCAGTGTGTATGTAAAGATTAAATTATTACCTGTTGTACTACCACTTTGCAGTGTGTATGTAGTGTAACGATTAATTATTACCAATTGTGTTACAACTCTGCAGTGTATTTGTAAAGATTAATTACCTGTTGTGATACCAGTATGCAGTGTTGTGATATGACACTGTTAATTATTATATCACTAGATAATTTTACACATTTTTTTACATATTTTAATATTTGATCATTACAGCACAGATTCCTCATAGTTCTGCAAGTTAGGTTTCTTTTATAAATGCAGTTTTTAACATTTTGAACCGTAATAATAGATTTTAAATAGCCAAGTTTTACCAAAATATATTTACATTTTTCCCTACCTTGTTAAGTGCCATATAAACTAAAGTATACAGATCTATCTGCTATTATTTATTTGCTGTCATCATTCTGTCAGCATTTACTCTTACATCCTAAGAGTCGTTTCTTCTGAACAGATTTTGTTGAAATGTGGTTTGTAAGTTTTTGTTAAAAAGGTCTGGGAGGTAAATGATAAATATCAATATCTGTGCATACCTCCATTTTTTCAGAAATTTTTTAATTTGTATACATGTTATCAAAATTAGTGTAATGAATTAATGTATATACTAGTAACTCTCTTTTCATAATATATGGTTTGTTAATACTATAAAAAAATGGTCTTGTTATCATCTGGCTGTTTTCATGGTTTCTACAAGATTTTAAAATATACTTTCCACATTTCCTTTCTTTGAAACACCATAACGTAATATTTAGTGCAATTTTACATATAATGTAAAGGTGAAAAGTCAGCAACATTGGTGTAAAATGTACTGTTTAACTATGAGTTCTTTTTTGGAGGGATTTTTTTAATCATGTGAAAGATTCTTGTTCTTTGAATTCATTCCTTCTCATTATAATGATGTATAACATTTTCATAGTTCTGTCCATCTTTTTCCATGCTCAAATGAGCTGTTACAAAAAATGTTGCCCTCTTTTCTGAGTATATGCTGGCATCACAAAGTTTGTTCATGTTATTATAATTTCAGATGTCTGTAATCTTGTTATGTCCCCACTGCAGTAGCAGAAGGGGGCATACTTTTTATGCTGTCTGTCCATGTGTCAGTAGTTTGTATATATCTGTCCATGTCAGTAAGTTTGTATATTTGTATATGTCTGTCCACGTGTTAGTAAGTTTGTATATCTGTCTGTTCATATGTCAGTAAGTTTTTGTATATGTCTGTCCATGGCAGTCAGTTTATATGTCTGTCTGTACATGTAAGTTTGTATATATCTCTCCATATGTAGGTTAGTTTTTATCAGTCTGTCCATGAGTCAGTAAATTTGTATATCTGTCTGTCTGTGTAATTAAGTTTGTATGTCTGTCCATGTCAGTTAGTTTGTATATTAGTCTGTCCAAATGTCAGTATGTTTGTATGTCTGTCTGTCCATATGTCAGTAAGTTTGTATGTCTGTCTGTCTGTCCTGAAACTGTTTTAGCACAATAGCACAAAACACTATTGGACTTAGAATGAACTACATTTTACAGTCTTTATTGTGGTCATGAGTAGATGACCTGATGAAATTTTCAGGCTGTTATAGGAATTTTCAATATTTTGTACACATCTTTTTAAACTTTTTTGGACATGTAAACTTTCTTGGCCAAAAGAAATTTGTTTCCATATTTAATTTATTGCCCCCTGGAAATTCATTTTATTTTCACCTGCAATGGGGGTAGGAAAATGCATTTTTGGGGGTTATTTTTGAATGGATCCAAACACATCTGTTTCCAAGAAATTTTTCATTTACCATAACTGGATGCTAGTGTGTATAGGGAGTTTTCATTTGGCCATTTTGACTGCACATGTGTGCAGAAAGGTGAACCTTTGACTTTTTATTTTTGCATATTGGATCAATGATTTTCATGTTCTGTCCCCAATTTACTTGAAATCTTAAATTTATTCTACTTTTGAAAAGGTTCATTTTTCCCTGTGCAGTTCAGACTGGTTTGATATAGATTTAAGGCCAAAATGTTTAAAATCCTGACACAAACTCCATTCCAAAACTGGTAATTTTCAGCCTGAAAAAAATCAGGTCTCAAAACTTTTGTTTTTTCCATTGTGTTTTTTTAACACAAGTATCAAGTCTGCATTATTTGATATCATTATACAACAACATTTTTCCCCTTTTTGGTAATTTTGTTGACATGACAGAATTCTGATATAGGGTACTACTTCATGACGTGTAAAAGTTGCATACAGGGTTGATGAGTTAAGCAGAAATCACTTTAGGAAGACCAATGAAATTTCACAGGCATATCTGTATTTTTAAATAGATGACCTGATTAGATTTTCAGGTCATTACAGCAGTTTTGAGGGTTTGGTTTTATACATTTGCTAACTTGTTTGTGGGCACACATGGCCTAATTAGCTACTATAGCAATTTTTCAATTTTTATATTTTTGGGAGATATGCACAATTTTGATCTGAAGTAGGTGCATAAGTGTTTTAAAACAGAGGTATTGTTAATTATGTATTGATATGTTGTCTGTATTCAACACAAACATTTATTTACTTTGAAAAGTGTTTACTCTTCACAAATAGAAGTTTATTTAATTTTATATGAATACTTTCAAGAATTGTCACATGAAATAAATATGATCGACATGAGAGTCTGTGAATAATTGAAAAACATGCTCAATAAATAAAATATTATATCACATTTCTTTGGATGCTTTTGATCTTCACATTTTGACAGCTAATGTGTGTGTGTGTGTGTGTGTGTGTGTGTGTGTGTGTGTGTGTGTGTGTGTGTGTGTGTGTGTGTGTGTGTGTGTGTGTGTGTGTGTGTGCAGGTTTCTCAAACCCTTGACTCCAAAATCTCAAGAGTCAGTTCTTTTGAACAGTCATAAGCCCATCACCGTGGTTCCTAGTTATTGTTGGAAACAAATGATGTTTAATATTTCTTGCCTTATGCTGAATAATGGGAAATACTTATACAGTATTTAGTAAGAAAGATTCAATCTGATTTTTGTGAAAGTGTTTCTCTTTCAAACTATGTGTGTATATTTTGTATATGAAACTGACGGAGGATTATTTTATACTTCATGATATTTTCTTCCTTTCAACATATTCTGCTATGATCTGCTCAAATTATTTTATATGCAGATATATATGAAAGTTATATATTATTCAGATATCAAGGATGTACATCACAGAATTGTTAGTTCATTTTTCCATTTGTTTTTAAATTTTCTAACAAATTTCGGAGATTGACACTCCTTCTCCTCCTCCTCCTCAGAGCTGACACTATCTTTCTGTTTCTTTGGAGTCTGAGGGTCACAAAATTCATCACCAGCAGGTCGTTTCTGAAACTGAGACAGAAAAGAAAATAATATTTCTTTGCGCCTTTGTGATTTTAAAGTTCAGTTTTATGCGTTGAACGTTATGTCCGTTCAATTTTTTCTGAATGATCCATTAATTAAAACGCTCAAGATTTTAAACATTCTGCCGATTGAAGTAAATTAATTGCCAATAAAACATAATCCCACACTGAAAACTGGCTTTGTGAGAAGCCATATAGGCTATTCCCATTCTGTCTAACTGGTTATAATTTAAAGAGCAAATGCTGATATTTTATCATAAATGAATCCAGTGAAGTCATAAATGATTCTGAAGTTGTAAACATTTCGCCAAATGAAGCAAATTAGTTGCCAATAAAATTATTCAAGTTGGTCCACATCTTGACAACCAGCTTTGTGTGCTGCCATATGCTCAGTTCTGACCAGTTGACTATAATTTGATGCCCAAAGATACCAATTCTGATATGTGATCAAAAGGTAGTCCTATAGTGTCATAATTTTGTCCTTTTCCTCTATCATAAACTTCAAATATAATCTCAAAATAATTCAAATGAATTCAGTTGCACCTAAGCATTAGCTCCACCCAGTTCATATATATCTTCCATTGGTGTGATATTATTGGCCGTCAAGGTGTAAACTGTTCTTGAGCAGATGTAAATCAGTGCCTCCTACAGTAAATTTGTTATGGACAGCGCACTCTTAGTAAGAAACTAAGCCAGAGATGAATCAAGGGTAATTAATATTGATGCTCCAGCCCAAATCTATGTCCATCAAAAAGATGCACAAGTCAGAATTTACGCATGTCAAAAATGGGTCAGATTTAAATTCCATGTGTCAAAACCCGAGAGGTACATGTCTTTTGAAAACCGTGTGTGTGTGTGTGTGTGTGTGTGTGTGTGTGTGTGTGTGTGTGTGTGTGTGTGTGTGTGTGTGTGTGTGTGTGTGTGTGTGTGTGTGTGTTCATACACACACACATTATTCAATTGATTGCACAAAAATCACAATTATCCATGCATTTCCATACATCTATATCATTTGGATCAATATGTGTGTTTCTGATGCTCCCCACTACCACCAGCTGGTTGCCCAGATATCAAGAAAAATGTTCAGTGGCAATCAACTGTACCTGTATACTATTCTACCCATCCACCTTCCTATTTTCATGCCTTCATGTCTGTAGGAGTGTATGGACGTACACACACACACACACACAAACACATGAACTTGTAACACTGAGCTAAATTTTGATCCAATACTGAAAGAACTATTGATATTTCCACCTTTGAATGCTCTATAAAATGAAAGAAGTTTCATTTCCCAAATTGTACTACAATCCTTCTGTCACTGCAATCTAAATAATATACCAGCTGTCTTCTATTGATGGTATCAATGACACACAATGCAACTTGCTTGGAAATCAGTGCAGAACAAGAGTTGAGGGTTGCAAGAAACTCTTACGTTCCTTGAACAATCTCCAGAAAAATATCACAGAGACTATTTCTATTATATGTCTAGTAAATGGATTTTCTAGAGTTACCATCAAGCATGGATATCACACTTCCATGTACAACTGTCTTTGTATTAAATATCAGGTCAATGTCTAATGTACAGTTGTATTGTCAAGATCTCCCCACAGAGATATAATGAGTGTCCATCCTGGTTAACAAGGGTAACACAAATCTACGTCAACCAGGCATTGTGGCATGGAAGATATATGGCACTATCTAAGTAATTGACAGCAGATCAATTGGGACCAAAATCAGGGGTGGGGAGGGTCCAGGTACCTTTATGACTAGACTCTGCTGAAAATACAGGCGAGTTATTTACCTCCAGGCCTCGGAACAATTTCTTCAGGTGGAGGTTGTCAATGTACCTTGTGACTTTCTGGAAGTTGCTTCACAATTTTATCGTCCAACTTGGATTTGGTTTGTGTTGACACCTCACGAGCTTGTTAATAGATCATGTCATTGATACTCTTTTCTTTTTGTGAAAATCTCTTTTACACCTTGGAGACAGTGTGGCATGTGTGCTTTTTGTGAGCTAACATTCTGGTCCAGGCTTGGTTTCATACAAGGGTCTCAATTCAGGTTCATGATCATGTGGGCATTGTGGGGGAATTTTATTAGCTTTAGGTTCACGTGGATGAATCATACCATTTTCTCTTTTTGTGTTTCTTCCCACCTGTACTGTTTCATACAATATTCAAACATTGCATTGCCCTGGTCAAAAACTCCTGCTTGAAATGTATCAAGCATTTTATTACAGTGTCCCTGTCACGTTTGCTCATCCCCAGCTATCAAGTCATGTATAAACTAGGGTATTATTACAAGCCATGTGTTTGATGTCTAAACATTGCCACAGGCTAGTGTTAATCCCTTACGCAAGGTTACCATGACCACCAGCCTGGCGATAGATTGTGCCAACTAGACAAAGGCTTGTAGTATTCACACCTAGGTGTTAGGTATTTGTTCAGAGATCAAAGGAAGCCCGCAGGGTGAATGGGGCGTGTTCTCATCCATCCCCACATGGACAGACAGCAAGAGGACATTGTCCGCTAAGTTTGATTGGATCGGTTCACAGCAACATCCAATCGGAATTGAGATAGAGGGTGTGATTACAATTTAGATCCGAATTATAACTTCATACCTCGCAAGCAAAAAGTTTGTTTCTCCTGGGAAGATTTCTGAGCAAATAGGGTTACTCCAAGAAGCCACTCGTAATTTGGCGGTAAAACTTAGAACAGATTCTAAGGGAAGAAAAGCTTCAAAAAGGAAGCTTTTTATGGGACAGAACTTCCAGTTCAGCTGAGAACCCGAGTCTTCAAAAGGTGGAGATGGAAGTAAGACTATCAGAGCAGTCGAGTCGACAAAGGTCTAGTCAGTGAGAGAAGGTGGACAGAAGGTGGAGGAGGAGGAAAAGTAGTCTGGAGGAGAAAGTGAAGGAGGAAAAGGAGTATAGAGAAGTCGAGGAGGAGGAGAAGGAATTTGGAGAAAGTCGGGGAGGAAGACGAGAAGGAATTGGGAGGAATAGGAGAGAAGAATACACAGATGAGTAGAATACAAGGACAGGTGGAAATCTATCTCACACTACGAATCAAGTGATGCAATAGGCTGTTAAAGGGTTGAGCAGAAGGAGTGTACTTGGGAAATTTGAATCATTTGACTATTGAATTGTTATTAAATTATTATTCATCGAATTTCACCCTTTTTGTATATTTAATCATTTAACCATCAGCATTGCTGACTGGGGGCTTGGAGCTGTACATCTTTCTTTCACTAATTTAACTTCCAACCAAAATCGAGCCTGGGTGGGACTTCTACAAAAGTTTAAATAAAATATTAGGAGCACCCCACCCCAATCCGAACATAACACACCACAATCAATTCCTTCACAATCCCCATGAGACACCAGTAATCTCCCAGAGCCATAATGTGTTCATCATTGCATTGTTTGCCTTCACTGGTACTTTCAACACAAGCTAGTGTCAGTTCATAGGTCTGACAAGAGTGGCACATAATGGATTTTCAAAAATCCACTGGCAACCTTGTTCATTAAGAAAATAGTGCAGTGATTCCATCATTGACTTGTACATAGGTGACTTTGACTGTGAATGTCTTCCAGGAATTTCTCCTTCTGCCCTGGCAAGCATCCCATAGACACTGTGGTTGCTTCTGTGGCTTTTGCCGCCTGTCATGGCCGAAGCATACCTTTGACACATTTTCGGCAGGCTATAACATCACTGATCAGTTTCAGGTGTTTGTGGACAGCTTTGTGGCATCTGTAACCATACTCTGCTGTGGTATGACAGGCAGGTTTTGTCACTGCTTATATTTATCATAGTTGTTAAATTGCTTTACATGTTCATGTCCAAGCCCTTGAAATACTTGTGCAGTTTAGCAATCCAGCCAATTGTGATGAAACCATACAAATTCATGGTAGCCTCCGTGAACATATTTCAAAACTCATACCATAAGTGGTGGGCGCTGCACCAAGTCTAATGAATGTTTCCAAGGCCATGCACATCAACTCCACGAAATATCACCGAAATATTACAGATGTCGTGGATCACTTTGGGAACATATGCATAGTATTGTTTTACATAGGTAACATCTTTGATTTTGTGCCAGCCTTGGGAAATTATTCTCACGGGGTTGTCTTGCCAGTCACATCATCATACATGACAAGATTATTACGCTCCTGGTTGAGGTCATCAATCAATGAGACTTTATCGATCATGGAAAAGAAACTCCATGGTGGATGAAAAAGACATCTTCAATGACACAAGCACTTCTGCAAAATCCTTGAGTATATCATAACACAGCTGATCATCCATGGATGGCGCAATCAGGCACAGCTGATCATCGCATGATCAGATTTGGCGACAGTTGAGTTTTCTCACATCTGGCTGGGCATTGATGAATGCTTGATCCAAGTTTGGAATCAAGGAACTGGTTTCATCGGAACCATGCTTGGGCAATCGAGGCTTTACCAACACAGAGAAATCAATGACGAAAAAATCTTTTCTCTTTTTTGATGCCATGTTGAATGTCACTTGTTGAATAACTTATCATGCCTTCATCTTGTGTGCAATGCCACATGAAAACACATACCGCAAATCCAACACGTTATGGCAGAGTCAGAATTGCTGGACCTTATATCCTGTATCAAGCAAAGATGTTTGCATTGTGACAACCTCTGGTCCTGGACGGTCCAGGTTCATCAGGTCCAGGTCTAAGAAAAAAAAAAAAAAAAATAGGCAGTGACATCATTAATGCTTTTGCAAAACTACCTGGAATATGTTCCAGTGAATATCCTAGCAAAGACCATATCCTTGGATACAATTAGCGTGTGCCTAGAACACGATTGCCTATATCCATGGAAGATGATATAATATGCTTCAATGCTATATGTTACCAACATGATCTTGCATACAAAATATCAAATGATCTCTGTGTGCCAACATGGATTTCGTCCATGGCTTGAATGTAATTAATCATACACTTGAAGAAAGAATGGATCATCAAAGAATGTATTAAGGCTAAGATTGCTCTTGGAGGCTCTAACTCCCATGGCCAAAGTGCACTCATTGGTCGTAAAGTACTGTTATACAATAAACTTGGATGTGAAACTGACCACGATATACTACAGTCCCCACCATTAGCCAGAGACATACCAATCTGGTATTCAACATTACCAACAAAGACATTAACGGATCCACATATATGCGGTCCAGAAGTACTTGGTGTACTTAATGCCGTGTCAATGTTATCAGCGCCACCGCATAAAGTCGTGCATGAGTATACCAGCAGACGGCATCATTTTAAATAGGTTTAATAATTTATAATGGTAGATATTTATGCAAGATCAGCTACACGTAAGTATCCAGGTGACGTTGATTTGTCCGCGTATGTGACGCGAGATGAACTTGCTGACCTTATGAGTCTCACCGGGGTTGACCAGGATGAAGTTGGTGTTTTTCAGGATCAGCAAGGATGGTTCGAGATGAGCCATATTAAGTGGGCCGATATTATCCTGCGAATTATAGGTGCAACCAACAATAACAAAATAAAAAAACTTGAATATATTAATCTCAGCGATCCGCGTTGAGTTCCGTATATATGTTCCTATATCCGGTGGTTCAATGAGTGGTTTACTCGTCATGACTGGAAATAGAATTGCTGGTTTGGGAGAACCGAAATTAGGCGATGGCGCTCTAACGAAGAAGTACGTGGATGACAGCAATAACGTGATAAGGACCTCATTAACGACAACAAGTGATAGATTAACCTTATTGCGATCTGAGTATGATGTAACTGCATTTACGAGTCATGTCAGAAACTATCAGGTTCTTCTTGATTTTGCCTTTGGTTTCTTTGGAAACCCAATAGTCGTCAACACTAAGCTTGCTGACATTCGCACACAACTCAGTGATCTAGTCGGCGTTAAAACCTCAATCGATTAACAAAACGCTCGCAGAAATATCAGGATCAGTTAAAAGATTAACCACACTGCGATCTGAGTATAATCGTCATGTAACCGCATTTGCGAGCCATGTCGGAAACTCTCGTATTCTTCTTGATGTTGCCTATGATTTCTTTGGATACCCAATGCTTGTTAGCACTAAGCTCGTTGACATTCGCACACAACTCAGTGATCTACTCAGCGTTAAAACCTCAATCAAAATGATTAACAAAAACGCTCGCAGAAATATCAGGATTAGTTATAGGATTTGATGAAAAGATAAATAAAAGCAAACAATGTACAGATAGCGTAAATAAAATTGAAAAAAGAGCTCAGTTGAGTATCAGCAGTAGCTAATGGAATTAGCTGAAGATTGAAACTTTGAGATTTGATGAAAAGATTGCAGAGATGTCTACTAAGATTACAGAGATAATACTAAGACTGATAATCTGACCATTAGAGTAGATGCTATACAATATTAACGAGTGCATTTATACTCGATTCTTATATCATCTCTAACGATGACGGATTTATACATATAGTTATCCCAACTGATGAAAATTTTAGAATATCAGTCGCTTATATTTGTTATAAAAGAGTGAATCATTATGATGATGTATTTCAAAATAAGAATACAATACCAGGCCTTGAAGTAAAATTCTCAATGGATACTTATGAGGTGACTATATCATCCCCACAAAACTCTCTCATTTTCAGGATAAGTAAGCCGTAAACTATTAAAATAATATATGTAAAATAAGCAGAATTTACAGCGACATATGAAAAAATTCATGTCATTGTTATTGCGAAGAAAATTTTATAATCAGATGATCGAGCCACTCCAGGTCATACACCAGTGGACAGTCGTTTTAAACAGGTTAATAATTGATAATGGTAGATATTTACTGAAGATCTGCTGCGTGCAGGGGTCCCATCGACATTGATCGGTCAGCATATGCAACACGAGATGAACTTGCTGATCTTATGAGCCTGCCGCGGGTTGATCTTTATGGGGTTGTTGTTTTTCATGCTCAGCATGGGCGGCTAAAGACGTGCAATATCAAGTGGGTCGATTTTATCCTGCGAGTTTTAGCTGTGACCAACGATAACATTGTGGTATCTACTGATGGTGGAAAATCAAGGACACAAGCATATTAATCGTAGGGACCATAGGAGAGATCTGTAAACGTGTTGCTAAAGCTGACGATACAACGACCGCTGAACTCAGCATGAGCAGAAATAAAATTGCTAATTTGAAAGAACCAGTATCGGGCGATAGGGACCTCGTTAATAACAATCAGTGATGGATTGGCCATATTCAGATCTAAATATAATAATCATGTAACCGGGTTTATGGATTTTCGCAGAAACATACATAGAGTCGCTACCGACTTCTTTGGAAATCCAATGGTAGCCAGCGTTAAGCTGACAGAAATCGAAGAAAACACCTCAGTTTATTACTTAGTATAAGATAGCGCAACAATGAATCCCACACAATCTTACAGATATAATTAAGCCTATAATTAAGCCTGTACATGGGAGGCATTGCTGGAAGAAATCATCAACGAGCACATGACAAAACAAAACAAAACAAAAAAAAAAAAGATATCGCAGACGAATCATCGTCATTGACAATGTTGTATATGCGTTGTCCTTGCTGGTCACTGGAACGATGTTAATCGGTACGTTATCAGCACATGATATCACCCGTGGTTGGAATCAGTGTCACTGCTGTTGTCAGCGTTGCTGGTATCCTTAATATTATCGCGAAATAAAAATATCAACATGTTATGGTAAGAAATTACATGAACATAGAGAAATAACGTGGGTGGATGTATGCGTGTATAAATATATCATTCATACTGTCAATGGGGTTAAACGACAGTGCAATATCAGACAATGAAGTTACAGCAATTAAAGATATTTATTACGGTATCACAAGAATTCAACCATACCCTCGCCGACATTGCTAACGCCACATTTAGAATCCGCCATATAGATAATAATGAGCAGCAGGGAGGGTGGACCCTACAACTTTGTAGAGACCTTTTTTTTGAAATTTAAGGGTTCCTACGAAGGCTGAAAAAAAAGTTTTTGTCTTAACAGTAAAAACTTCTCTAATTGACCAGATTTTTTCTGATTTTTTCACAATCTGGTCACTACGCGTATGTCGTCCACCCTCCCTGCTGCTGTAAATTAAACAGCCAGTATAGATATTATCAATAATGAGTATTGAAGAACCACACTCAGCTAAATTAACTCGAGAGTGACTAGAGGCAATTAAAAAATATCTACCTGTTCGTGATTCTGTTAAGCAACAACTACAATCGCGTCAGGAGTCTCAGGTGGAATTTACAGAAGGTACAGAAAAATTATTTAAACCGATTGTCGAACCAACGAAGAAAATTGTTACAGCAACTGAGGCAACACAACGAGCTCTTGCAACATTGCCTGCTGATATTGCTGGTCGTATTCAAGCTGCTCAACCACCACCACAAGCACCACAAGCAGCTCAACCACCACCACAACCACAACCACCAAGAACCAGAATTAATATAATAGATAAATTTACGCCTGAAGGTATTGCTGCTATCAGGGACCAAAACCAATTATTTGATATTGCCGCGTTTGGATATTATGAAAGAAAAAATTATGTAAAACCAGAATATATTAAATCATTAAGCTCTACCAATTGGATCAAGGATATATATCGCGTCGCTACTGGTATTCCAGAAATCAGATCTAATGAAGATATTAGAAATTTTAACAGATTTGATGAGGTTGTAAATAGATATATAGAAGAGACTGAACAAAGTAAACGATTATCACAACCACCACAATTTGAATTATCACGACCACCACAATTTGAATTATCACCAGCATCATCACCACATCTTAAATTTCCATCACCAGAGCAACCACTACCACGACTGCAACCACTACTACAACAACACAAGATACTACAACGACAACAAGAGATACAACGACAACGAGAACAACAAGAACAAGAACGACAAGAAACAATAAAACAATTACGAGAACAACGAAAAACACCAAAAACATTTGAGCAATCACTTCGTTATTATCCAGAATCACCAAAGACACCACTGAAACCAAGTAAAAAGAAACCACCGAAACCAAGTGAAGAGGAAGAAGAAAAAGAATTTCAAGACGTTCCAGGTGCAACTGGAAGTGGTTTAGGAAGTGGTTTTATTACTTGTCCCAATAATGTCCTTGCTGATGTTGATCGACTAGAAATCCTCATTGGAGGAAAACGAGCTGGTAATAATTCCCCAGAAATCATTAATGAAGCAGCTGATATTTGCAAACGATTATTTACAGGCGGTATCATGGATATTAATGTATATCGATCCCTCATTAACGAAATCGCCGATGATTATCATAGTGATTAGATACAATTAGTGATAAAGTCATTTAATAACAAAATGATCGTGCATGGTACTCAACGTGGACCTACCATGGTCAGGGTAATAAACTCTCGATTACCGGTATACAAAACGACCTACGGAGATGGACTAGGTGATGTTGTTCAGGGTCTGTTTAGAAGAATAGCCCCAAAAGCAATACCGATTGCAAAGCAACTAGGAATGAAAGCTATTGATGTTGTTCGTGAAAAAGGTATAGGCGCTGTTGGTAATATTGCTAGCAAAGCATTCTCGGCGATCAAAGATAGACTATCACGATTAATACGCAGACCACAAGCGACCCGACCTCAACCTGTGAAATTGGCCAGCACTGAAGTGATGCCAGCAAATGTCAGTAAAATAATAAATCAAGCCGCTAATCAAAAACTAGCAGAGTTGGCTGATGTACCAATGTCAGACAAAGAAAAAAATATAACCGCTAGTCTGATAACAGGAAGTGGTCTTCGTGTTAGACGAAGACGATAATAATAAAGATGTTTAAGCGCATATCTGACCCCGCGTTTGACATGGACGCACCAGTTCTCAAAGATGAGTCTGTGCGCGATTATCAGTATTATTCTTACGATGCACGAATTCCAGATCAGCATGGACGAATCGAACTACAGGTTCAGGATACAAGTAGATATTTCCTACCTGCTGAGGCATTTATTGAAGTAGAAGGTGAAATTTTAAATAACGCTGTTCCTGCAGCACCAGTAGTATATGGAGCTGATATTAGGGTTGGTTTTGTTAATAATGGTATTATGGCGTTATTTGATAGCGCTACGTACATGATTGAAGGAAAAAATATTGAATCAATCCAGAAAGACGTCGACGTTGCCACGACAATACTAGGCCTTGCAAGATACAGTGATGATTATTCAAGATCAGCTGGTCCATCAATGATGTTCTCAAAAGATACTTCTGACCACCCTGACAGTAGAAATCAGGTTTTTCGACAACCCAATAATCGAGCTGTTCCTGCTGTTCCTGCTGCTGTTGAAGATCTACCTTTTCCAAATCCAGATTTCAACTTAGGATTTGCAGCGCGTCGATCAATGTTAAGCGGTAATAGGAGAAGATTTTCATGTGCAATTCCACTGTCACATATTTTTGGATTCTGTAGAAATGTTAGAAAAGTCATTTTCGGAGCCAAACACACAGTTGTACTAGTACGAAAAGGCACAGACGATGATGCATTATGGAGACCCATTGGTGATGCTGGTATAGTAATACTAACAAAACTTTCCCTGTGGATGCCAGTGATGACTCCGTCAATACCTGAAGAAGATCGGTTGTTATCTTTTATGAGTCAAGGTGGTAAATCAACGTTGTCATGGTTAACAACAACTACAGATGTTGTGCAGAGCGCTATTAATGGTTTATTCACATGGCAAATAGCTTCTCAGCAAGGTGTTCCTGCACCAAGACATATATTTATTGCGTTTCAAGATACTGCACGATTAAACTCGCAAAATCAAAATATTATGGTGTTTGACACGCTTGGTGTTTCTGAAGTTTCATTAAGGATAAATGGACATCAAGAACCATCCGATGATATGTTACTGAATTTCGATCAAAATCATGTAGCACGTGCATATCATCGATTAATGACATTCATGGGACGTGATCAAAACATTGATACTGGTTTACAAATATCGCAGCTAGATTTTACATCGCTGTATCCGATTTATTACTTTTCACTTGAACATTTAGATTTAACCAGACAGTCAGTAGTTGATATACATTTTCGAGCTCGTGTTAATAGAGATGCTGGAGCTATCCCTAATTACAGAGCAATTGCTGTTATACAAAGCGATAAATCGATGTTACTCGAAGGTGTTGGTGGACGAATGAGAGTTATTGATGCCCCAGTAGAAAATATGTAAATAAACATGTAATTAGATCGTTCATAATATTAATAATGTCATATCATCACGTTAGTGTGAGTCTGACTCCTGGTCAGATTAAAAAGCTGCAATCAGCATCAAAAAATAACTGTGGAATAAAAATATCGCTAAAGCAAGAACAAATGACCGGTGCAAATAAATTATCGTTGACCGAGCGTCAGTTCAAAAACTTCAATGACGCTAAAAAATCAAATAAAGGCGTCAAACTTAATCTTTCTGCGGGCGCCATCAAAGACGTTGCTAAATCGGGTGGTATATTTCCACTTCTCGCAGCTATACCAGCTTTAATAGCAGCTGAAGCCCCAGCTGTTGCAAAAGCAGCTGCGCTAGGTGCTGTTGGAACAGCTGCTGGAATGGCGTTAAAGAAAGCAACCGGACAAGGAATCAAAAAAAGGGAAAAGGTCTAAGACTACCAGGAACCCCGTATTCGTGGTACGGAAAGGGTCTAAGATTACCAGGGACCCCGTATTCGTGGTACGGAAAGGGTCTAAGACTTCCCGGGACAGTTTACTAATATCACCCATGTCCAATTTTGATTTGCTTAATGCTGCTAAGCAATTAAAAATAAAAAATTTCAGAGGTGTTTTTATGCGCGATCAATACCAAAAAAACCAAACAATATTGAAACCGGTATCATTAATCTCGATAAAAACTCTGGCCCAGGCATGCACTGGGTCAGATATGCAATTGATCCACGTGGAATTATTTATTTCGATTCGTATGGATTAGCACCACCAAAAGAATTTTTAGAGTATGTTACCGGTGATATTCCAATCTGGTATTCAACGCTACCAACACAAAAAATAACTGATCCTCCAATATGTGGTCGTGAAACCCTCGCTGTGCTTGATGCTGTATCAAAATCAACAGCACCACCTCATAAAGTCGTGCACGCGTTCACTACACTACGTCATAACACTTAAACAGATATCAGTAAATATAATGGTAGATATTTACGGAAGATCCACTCGCAAAGATAAGAAGAAGGACGATTTATCTAAATATGCAACTCTTGATCAGCTCAGAAATGAAATCAATGATTTATTAAATATCACAAGTGTGGATCAAAATGAAGTCGTTGTTTTTCAGGACAAACAAGGACGATTAAAAACGAGTAACATACAACTACTAGATGTACTTATACGAATTCCCAATGCGGTTGTTAATAATATCGTTACTTTTACTGATCAAGGTAAAATACAGGATTCCGGTAAATCGGTTAACGATTATATTAAGAAAACTGGTAATGTATTTACCGGTGACATTATTATGTCAAGAAGAAAAATTACACATCTTGGAGATCCAACCTCGGATAATGATGCTGCAACAAAAAAATATGTTGACGATCAAGAATCCAAGTACGTGTCAGTGCGCGGTGGTATAATGCGTGCATTTCTCAATATGAACAACAACAGTATTAATAATCTCAGAACACCAGAAACAGATTTTGACGCCACAACTAAAAAATACGTCGACGATAAGGAAATTCCAATAACGACTTCGTTAACGACAATCAATGATGGAATTGCTACATTTAGAGCTGATTATATTAATCACGTGCAAACATTTCTAAATTTTCGTAGAAATGTAAACAGATCTATTAATGATTTTTTTGGAAATCCACCAGTCGTTGACATAAAACTTACCGACATTAACATGAAAATCAACGATATTGTTAGTGGAATTCCTAATATCATTGAAAAAACGAATCTTATTAAAATTCCTCACAAGCAGATCTTCAATGTAGTATACACAGTAGCATCAGGATTAGGAGTATGGACACTGCAAGATAATAATCTCAAACACACCGCAGAAGTCACTGGTGTATACAGACTGTCCGTATTTAGCAGTGCAAAATTCAGTATATTTACTACATTTCCATGGCGTTATTCAAACGATACTTTTTCTGGAGTTGTATCCGTCATAATAAATAAAGATGCGGAAGAAACATTTCTGCTGGAAGCATCTGATAAAAAATTAACCAGAGCGTTATACTGGTGGTGTTTGGAATTTGTGTGTGAAACTCCTCAATTAGTTATCTAGATAAATATAATGAATCAAGAGTCATTTATCGACGTTCAACGTCACAGATACGCTCAAGTATGTGAGTGTCAAACCAAACTAAAAAATATCATCGACGATTACACGATAAAGGTAAAAAAATATCGGCGACGTATGGTTGTTATTGATATAATGGTATACTCGGTTTCTGCTGTTATTGCTGGAACTGGATTATTACTATCAACAATAACGATGACAGCGCCTGCAGTTGTAACAATTATAGTCTCCACGGCAACAACATGCGCAGGTATTTTCAGTATTATCGCTAAGAAAATATCTACGTGTACAAATGATAAATTAAACGAGTACATAATGAAATTGCACACAGCAACAACCGCCTACACTAAATTATGCTTCGTATCTTTCCTTGTATCTCAGTGATGGTAAAATATCTGATGAGGAGTTCGTAACGATAATGAAAACCTACGATGAAGCATTCATAATCGCTAGTGACAATAACGGAAAGATGGAGAATTAAATAATAACGATAACAATAATGTCATCGTTAGAATTACTTCAGCAGATCGTAGCTAATACAACGCCGTCAAAAACTACTATGATATCATTAAGTTCAACCAATCCTGAATTTAGCGTTAATTTTCCAACCGCAATTCCAGCAAAGGAAATTGCATTAGCGCAATTACGAGTTTATCATAGCTGGCCTAATATCAGGTCAAAACCGTTTGGTGGACAACCAGCAAATAATTCACTGGTATTTGCGAATAAAAAAAAACCTGATGGAAGTCCTGATTGGCAAGTTGTTGGAATTACAACGGGCAGTTATCAAATAGACGAGATTAATGATGAGTTCCAACGCAGAATTAAATCTATCACAGGGAAAGAATCTAAAATAGCGATTACTGCTTACGAACCAACACTATCAGCGGTGATTGAAATAAATTCTCCTGATTACCTCGTAGATATTTATCAGAGTTCGATTAGATCAGTGTTAGGATGGCCTGAAGTCGCACCTGTTTATAATGGAGTTTCAGAACCAACAAAAAATGAATTTAAAACGCGTGAAGAAAAATTCATTAAAAATCCAGAATATCGAGATAAATATCCATGGAATCGTATAATATTTGGAATTCCAAACGACGATACATATTACTTTACCGATTTTGACGGTAAAAGGATCCCCAAGATGACTAGATCAGTATTTAATATTATCGTTACGCCAGAGGGGAGGCATCGAGATATTGTTGATGAAAAATTTTTTAAAATTTTTTTAGATACTCTTAAACCTGAATACGATAAAACGTTTAATGATTTAAGAAGTTTACTTATTTCATTATCTCAACATTATGATCATAATGTCAAGCAGCAAATAATCGAGTCAATAAAACACTTAAATGGTATCTTATTCGATTTATACATCGCCTATCGAAGTATTATAAACATTGCGACTAAACTCGATGGAAATTCTCTCACAAATCCAACATTGAGGCAATTATTTCTTGATCATTACAAAATAACAGAAAAAGATTTACAAACATTTATTATACCAGATTTAAATAACGCTGAAATGAAGAAATCATTAAATGATCTTATTGAAGAATATTATCCGGGAGTAATTGAATCGTGGAGAAAAATAGCCCCACCACCGGTTATACTAAAACACAATAACAACCCTTTTGGTGCCGGACGTCATATATCGCCGGGCATTGTAAACATAACATCAGTTATTGCAGTCAATCTGGTATGCGATGTTATTGAAGGTAGCTATCAGGTAGATCTTTCTAAGTCTAGCCAGGCCCAGCAAGGGTACATATTATTCAGTTTTAGTCCGTTGGCCCCTCCCGGTTGGTTAATTGTATCAGAGCCAATTAACCCCGTGTACCTGCGAGTTCATAATCCGTTATTATCAAGGATACACTTTAAACTTACATACCAAAGCAATCGCATTCTGGACACAAGAAATGAAGAACTAAATATAAACCTGTATGTACGCTCATAGAGCGTTATCATAACAAAAAAAAAAAAAAAATATCCGGATGTATAGTGCTTGTCTATAATACTATATTCTTTGTTTACATAAAATTCGCGCACAATGCACAATCGAAATCTATTATCTAGAAGGTTGGGCTGCATATTGATTATTCCATAACGGCTGTGTATATGTGTCGATTACCGCGTAAAGTTATTTTGAGAACATCCGCTATGACTAAATCAATATCCTTGGTTACGGCTTACGCATAGACTCAATGTTATACAGAATTATATATATTTTTTGGAAACTAGAAATCTCATTTTACACAGAAAATTGTGGTTTTTGTTAAGAACATTGTAGTTTTTAGGAAATAGGCTATTGGTAAACACATACTAACTTTTTCAGTATGTATTTATAACAAGGTCCGATAGCTCAATTGATAGCGCGTAGAAACTCTCGTCCTGGCGCCCATGGTTCGAAACCCGAGAAAGACAAATTGTCTGCAGGAGGCGATTTTAGGCCATGATTTATAATCTATTGGGGCCTTGGCCGAGCCCTAGTCTATTTGTGAATAGAAATTAGTATACCTACCCGCGTGTCAACACGTAGTAGGTGTCAGTTTTGCACCCTACGGATTTGATATTTGGGGGTGGGTGTGCTAGTTTCTATTCACAGGTAGAGAAAAGGCCATCATCTTCATTGTATATATCATAATCACCTTCATTGTATATAATCATAATCTTCATTGTATATAACCATTATATTCATTGTATATAACCATTATCACCTTCATTGTATATAACCATTATCATCATTGTATATAACCATTATCATCATTGTATATAATCATAATCACCTTCATTGTATATAACCATTATCATCATTGTATATAACCATTATCTTCATTGTATATAATCATAATCACCTTCATTGTATATAACCATTATCATCATTGTATATAACACATTCATTGTATATAACCATTATCATCATTGTATATAATCATAATCATCTTCATTGTATATAATCATAATCATCTTCATTGTATATAACCATTATCATCATTGTATATAACCATTATCATCATTGTATATAATCATTATCATCATTGTATATAATCATAATCTTCATTGTATATAACCATTATCATCATTGTATATAATCATAATCTTCATTGTATATAACCATTATCATCATTGTATATAACCATATATCTTCATTGTATATAACCATTATCATCATTGTATATAACCATATATCACCTTCATTGTATATAACCATTATCTTCATTGTATATAACCATATATCACACAAAAAACAACTCCCTGACAAAAAAAGTCATGGGAGCTAATATTTTTTTTTATATTAAATAAACACTTATTATATAATGAATTTTGAAAATATCAATGTCATTGTTTCTGCGATTAAAAAATTACAACATAACGGTATCAATGTATCTGACAATCTTAATGCTGAAAAGATTCTATGTGATTTTGACTCATTACAACCACGAAAGAACGAGAACAGATTCACGCTATCCGCTGATTATAAATTCATGAAAATTATCCAGCAAGGAATGTTAAAGTCACTGGCAACTGACACTGATGATCAGGTAAAGTTATTTGTGCCTCTCTCAAACGCTATTGACAAAATCAAGCTAGAATTATCTCATGAATACGAACAGAGAAAGATTATGAACTTTCGTATAAGACAGTTAAGAGAGCATTGTGAAAATACAAGTGAAAATGACAGCGATAATGATGGACCATTGACTGTGATAATAGCTAAACAAAATCCTTGGGAAAATTAACATTCTGCTTAGTATAATGCAACCTACACACGTGGATATTGTATCCCAACCATGTTTCAGTAGGTATCAAGTACAATATTGCCCGTTGTGCAAAGTTTTCGTTGAGTTTGCTAGTTTTCGTTGGGTCAAAACCCTAGGAAGGTTAACGGGAATTAACATTACGTTTTTGATTTATCGATCAAAAACCGGTTTTTTCCAGTTATTTTGTTTGTATTATATGCATTTTTATGATAAAAAATCCGGAAAAAACCAGTTTTTCATCGATAAATTTAAAACCTAATGTTAATTCCCGTTAACTTTCCTGGGGTTTTCACCCTCAGAATTTGTCAAAATCTGACTGATTTTCACTGATTTTTGGTCATTTTTCATGCAAAAAACGAGATTTTCGAACAAAAAACGCGGTTTTCAGAACAAAATCAACGAAATAAAAAAACCACTAAATATTTATAAAAATTATTTTTATTTGCAGTACTTGAGATCCAAATTCACTGGTATGGACAATCAGGATAGCTTTTGACATTAACTCGTATAAACGGATAACTACGATCATTATGCTTGACGGAGCGCTAAATCATTTGGTAACATTAAAAATACGGTAGACTAAACGTATTGAAACCTAATTTTTTGCAAAAATCTTTTGGAAAAGGAAGATTTCCGTATATTTTCTGCCACGTATTGTACCGATTGTGGTACTATGTCAAAATATTTGGCAGCAGAATTAATTGATTCAAAACTAATTTTTTCCCCAGTCTCTGTATTTACGGATTTAATAGCTCTCTTTCTGTATAATTTACACCTTCCTGTGTTTCCGGATTTACAATTTTGACTCTGTGTAGTAACTCGTAAATTAGAAATCGAATTATCAAGCTTATCACCATTGATATGATCAACTACATATCCATCTTTGATTATTCCAAAATAACACTCGTAGGTAAATATATGCGATAAATATTTATTTTTCCCAGCACTGAATCTAAAATAACCAGTATTATCAATATTACCGACTGGTTTTTTCAACCTGCAGTTTCTAATCACACCTTCTCGAGATGCTTCATAATTAGTAATGATTGGATGTGACACAAACTCATTTTGCTCCATTTATATATATAATACTATTTGTCTAAATCATTGTTTTTTGAAAATCTAGCCAGATAATCTTCTTCGGTCTTTATAGGAGAATCAGCGTTATATTTTTTATCGTAATATCGTTTCAACTCTCTGTATTTTTTACCACCGCATTGCGCACACAGTTGAGTTTTTCCTCGCACTCCAGCACTACACACAATACACGGTTTTGGTCCTAGACTCCCATTTCTGACGCATTGCATATGATAACTACAGTATTCATTCACGCATGTTCTGTTACACGGAGACGTATAACCGATTTTTAGCCAGTTGCAATGATTTGGTTGAATCATATACAAAAGATTAATATTCAATTAAATATATATTTGCCTTAACTATAATATGGAAGAATTATCCGCGATTGAACCCTACGCAACCAGATTCGATCTTGACAGACTACCTGAGTATAAAATTAGTATTTCGATGCAAGATCTAGCTTTAACGAATGCGGATATAACTAAACGTATCCGTGAGGCCAAGAAGGAATTTCGTGACGATGGTGCAGTTCATGCATGGTCAACTTTCAGGATAGGACATATCGTTAATATGATGAACGACAAACGAGGAAAAGTAATTATTAATCACCTTGATAATCAAAAATATTTCATTTTAGTAAAGTTTATTGTAGAGACAGATGACGATATCTCGATTATTCGTGATAAGCGTGATCCAGTCCGTGTGCAGTCCGGGGGTAATATTGTTCTCTTAAATAACAGATCCAAACCTGGAATACTTACTGGTGTTGATAAACCTTACTATATACAAAGTTATCCAGCGACTGCAGTTGTCTATGGAATATATTCGCTGAATGATAAACCTAATGTTGCAGATCTCAAGCCGATGAAAATATCAAGAATAAACTGTGTAGCTGAACGAGTTACAGAACATTTTACAAACGCGATACGTGGTAATGGTTTAACTGATTTAAGACGTAAAAAAATAAATACATGGGCAGAGTCGGTTAAAGATACCGGAGCGTCTATCAGCGACGTTGCTGAGCTAGAGAAAAAATTAAGATTTCCAATAGCAGTAAAAACGTTAACCGGAGAGATTTTGTACAAACCGAAATATATAAAAAATGGAACTCCGATAGATATTATTGATCATAACGCGCACGCATGGACTGCTGCAGTAACAATATTTCCACGAGATAGAACGGTTAAATTTTATGACGGTGATATCTTTGATTTTATCAAGAATATTAGTAAAACCGATCCTGTTTCTGTTTGGTTATTTCAGAGTTCGGAGTATAATCATTATGATCAATTTGTACGACCTAATGGTGATATTTATCGTACAGAATCTCTCCATGAGGAAATGGAACATCTTGCGCAACGCCTTTGGCGTGAATATACCTCTGATGATGTCATAGTTAGACAATTATTGAATAATTGTTTTACTGTTCCGTCAGTCGCTGCTCATTTCGCTCAGGAGAAAAATTCATGGAAAACGACACGATCGGAATTTCTTGAAGATGTCAAGAAAAGTTGTATAGAATATGGTCACGGTGGATTATGGAACACCAAATACGATTATAGTGATGTTATCTCGGTTGATATGGTAGCGTGTTATCCTGGGAGTTTTCTTGGATATGGAGCATGTTCTAAATACTTTAAGAGATTCGGACATCCTACACATGACATGACCAGGGTTGCAATAAACGGACCCTTACCAGATTTTGACTTAACAGGATTTGCTCACGTAGAATCATTCGAGTTTAGAGAAGATCTTCATGCGATTACTTATGCTTGGTTCGGAAAACATTTTTCAGAGCGACGTTGGGTTCCGATAGTACTATTGCGATATATGCTTGATGCTGGATTTTTAATATCGTTGAGAGTAACTGAAGCGATTATATCGTATAGTTCACAGAAGCAAGTTTGGTTACCAGAACCGGACAGATTTAATATCGATGATACCAGGAAAGAATTCCCTGATATTGATGAAGATCATATCATTAAAATAAATAAATGCAGGAACGAGCATGATGAAAAATTTGCAAAAGATCTTGGTAGAAAGATAATCGGTAAGTTTACACAAGGAGGATCACATGATCATAAACGAGCGTGTACAAGATTGATTATGGACGATGCTGAACTAGATTTTATAATCGCTGATACAACGGAGAAAAATATATTTATAAACAGATGTAATGCTTATTTATCAGATGGAACAAAACTAGGTACCATTGTGAGCTATCTTGATGGCGAGTCACCGCAGTTTACTCATTTAAGATCTTCGATGTTAGCGTACGTTTCGATAAACCTATATCGATGATAAATAAATTTCCTCGTCACGCTGTCAGAGTCGCTACGGATTCATTTTATGTACACAAAAAATATAAAGATTTATTAAAACTCGGTAATGGTGAATGGGGGACGTGGAGGATAAAACAAGAAAATATACTTAGTTATTCTGAATCTGCCGATGTTGAAATTGCGGAGACATATTACAAAAATAATAATTAAATATCAAAGTCATCTGCACCATCTGTGTACGATCCTGTATGTAGACATAAAACCGTTTATCTTAATGGGTGTGGTGGTTCAGGTAAAACAACTCGTGCGATTAACTTATTTATAAATAATACCTCAGATATAATTGTTTTGACACCTACACATAAACTTTCTAGAGAAATAAAGCAACGAGGAGTAAAATCATGTACATATCATAGTTTCTTTAGATGGTGCGGAGATACATGGACTCCATCGCGGATGGGTGAAAAATATATACCTAAAATTATTATATGGGACGAGATATGCACGGTGTCGTTAGAAACACTAAAAACATTTCTTGATTGGTTGTTATTGAAGAATACTGCTGTGATTATGTGTGGCGATCATTGTCAACCACCACCCTTTGTTGGATCGTCTCCACATGAATGGTTGAAAACATTTGTAGATTATTACGAAGAAATGCATGATGACCATAGAGCTATTGATGAACCGCTGAAAGAGTTTAAAAGATTAATCAGACTACAACCAGATAAAATACAATGCGAGATATTGCGTAAAGTAATTGCAGAAACTTCTATGAATGAATTTTGGACTTTATGGAGACCTGCTGATTTGATAGTCGCAAGTAGAAAAATAGTTCGTGATGAACTGCAAAAGAAATTATTTACGTTACATAAAGAAAAGTTTCCGGATCTACATGTACCTTTGTGTTAACGCCCATCAGATACTCGACGACAAAATATTGAAGTTGAAATACCAGGTGTCTTGGTTCCACCAAGGGTACAGAATCTTGTTTTGAATGATATCGTGTTGGTTGCTGTTGATGTTTCTGAGAGCGCGTTGAACATGGATAAATCGCCATGGACGTTAGGATACGCTATAACAATTCACTCGTCGCAGGGATTAACTATAACTGATACTAGAATCTGGATTTGTAGATGATCGTATTGAATGGTCGAATTTAGTCTATCTCGCCGTATCTCGAGTCAGGAGAATATCGCAACTGCGTAGGGTTATTGTAGATTACGTAATAACTGAAGAAATCAATGTCGATATCAATAAAAAATTAGTCAGCTATAAACAGTGTGACAAAAAAAATAAATGCGACTTTGATCTTGATGCTGAATTTATTATAAAACTAAAACAACTACAGAATAATCATTGCGCAAGTTGCAACTGTAATATGTCATGGCAGTGTTTTAATCCAAGACAATTTACCGTAGACAGAATTAATAGTGATCTCGGTCATACACGTGATAATGTGACGCTGACCTGTCTTGAGTGTAATCGACGTCGAGGCTCTGAACATTTACAAAATTGAGCTTGGTGGTAATTGCGTATCCTCAGGAATTATTTGCAATTGTTCATGTACAAATCCACGTTGAGGGGCTGTAGAATCTAGTCTGTATATTGGAGGTCTACCAGTGGATCTTACCACGCTAGGAATTTTATGTGTAGTCACGCTCCAGATAGGATCGGTTGCTCTTTTTTTACCACCTTCAAGTTCGCCAGGTTCATATAAATATCTTACAGTTACATTACCTAATACTGGTTGAGAGGAAGATTCACGTCGTTGTCCGTAGCCATTGCTACGGGGTATATATATTTTTTTGATCGCATTAGAAGGTTTCATGGAAGTTGCACGAGTAATTTCATTATTCAACGCAGCTATCACACTCGGTAATCTTGCAACCCATTCACGAGATCTATCCTTAAAGTCAGCGGATATTTCCCTTGCATATTGGTATCCAAATAACCGCTCAGCAAGTGTTCTATTAAATCGTTCAACGATTGCCTGATCACGATAAATTTCAGTATGTCCTTGTCTGATTTTAACGTTACGTTTCTTCATCAACGATGATACTGCTCCAAGAAATTCTTTACCAGGATCAACTTGTAATAACCGTGGCCATCGTAGACCACCACGCTGATAAATTCGCTCAAACGCAGATGCAACTTCAGATGCTGTCTTTGTTGATAATGGCTCCGCTTCTTTGTATCTACTCGCAACATCAACGACAGTTAACGCATATCTATACGTGTATTGACGTCTACGTGTTTTAATGGTATCGTGTGGTAAAAACAGTATATCCGCTTGATGAACTTCATTAGGAACGCTAACATCAAAATGCGCATACTGAATTCTTTTAGGTGGACTTAGGAAGATTTGCCATATTGCCTGTCGTGTTAACCATGATGCAGCGACATCACGTGAAACTTTTGCTGCTTCGGCGAGTTTACTAATCGCTGCTTTACCTCTCCAGAATCCTCTCGGGGAATAATAAACAGATTCCATTATGATAGTTATATAATTTAATTGCCAGCCCCTAGCACTAGTTTACCTTTCATAGCAGTTTTTACTAGAAAGCTAGCGAGAGATTCTCTGAGAGATTTATTAGGTATAGAATTTAATGCGTGAATCAATTTCACATCTGCGAGATGTCGTTGCTGCAAATCTTTACTTTTATACGCGACATCATGAACGTGACACGCTTGATCAATCTTATTTACTGGATACTCTCCGGGTTTTGGCTGATCTCGTTCGTCAAGTCGAATATCGAGACGAGTTCCAAGACCACAATAATTATATCCGGGTAAATGTTTCTCACCGGGGTATTTAGCCCATGGAGTTCCTGGTAATTTTCCTAACGAAGCAGCAATATCACCCCCACCTGTCTTTGTTGGAATAAATTTATATTTCTTGGTGCCACATTTCACACACTTACCTGTAAGTGCTCGTCTTTTATTTTTTGTTGCTATTGTCGTTAATTCAGTAGTAGGTGTAGATGCTCTGCATCGAACACAATATAGACTTATATTATTAATTATATGGATATAATTGACTTTTCTGCGACACGATAACAAGAACCAGTAAAGCACCATCCGGCGTTACCAAATTCTATCAGAATGATTATAATAGGCCCATCTGGAAGTGGGAAGACGCAATTATTGCTCAATCTAATAATGAGATGGCTGAAGTGGGATAAATTGTATTTAATAGCGCCATCTGTAGATGATCAGTGATGTTACGAAGTACTTAAAGATTTTAATGAAAACGCAAAATTGTTGCATGAAGACAGTGAAGTCATAGACTTTATTACTGATATTGATGAAGCGCCATCCGTAGATGATCTGGATGGATTCATTAATAATCTCGTGGTATACGATGATGTCATGCTGGACAAACAATCCAATCCAGCTCGGATATTTTCACGAGGCCGTCACAAAAACACAGACGTGATTTATGTTACACAGCATTATACACAAATTCCAAAAGTGATCAGGGATAACTGTAACGTTTTAGTTGTGTTCAACGGAGTTGATAATCATACGCTGCAAAATATTTATTAGACTTGGTGTTCTGGGGACATGGACATGAACAAATTTAAAAATTTCTTTTCAAAAGCACAAGCTGCTCCCTTTGGTTTTGTAACAATAAATTTACATGATCCGAGGTCAAGATATCGTAACGGACTTGATACAGTTTTTGGATAAAAAAACCATAGCAGCAGGGAGGGTGAACGACATACGCGTAGTGACCAGATTGTGAAAAAATCAGAAAAAATCTGGTCAATTAGAGAAGTTTTTACTGTTAAGACAAAAACTTTTTCTTCAGCCTTCGTAGGAACCCTTAAATTTCAAAAAAAAGGTCTCTACAAAGTAGTAGGGTCCACCCTCCCTGCTGCTTAATGACTGCAGAAATAACTACACAACTGGAACACGATGCCGCCGCCGACCACAATGATATCAGCCGGAATTTGATATCAGTTTTCCAACTTCAATAATAGCTCCTAGTGGTCAGTCACTTGAGATCGTATTGGCACAATTACGACTTTATTATAGTTGGCCAAATATCAGACAAAAATTATTTGGTGAATTATCTGTCAACAAATCGATATTATTCTCGTATAGACCCATTGGGAAAATCCTAGTGTGGAAAGTTGTTACCATTCCAACAGGATCATATCAAATCGGACAAATCAATGATGAATTTCAGTGCAGAATTAAATCAATGATGGAAAAAGATCAAATATTGCTATCAAAGTACACGAGCCAACGTTGAGTGCCGCCATTGAAATATCAACACCGGATTATGCTGTTGACATTTATAAGGTCCTCAATCAGAACCGTGCTGGGATGGCCAATGGTAGCACCAGCTGTTGCTAGACCACTCCTTGATAACAACGATCCAGTGGGTGGTGGTCGTCATGTATCGCCAGGCATTGTCAACATCACATCGACAATTTCTGTAAATCTAGTCTGTGACGTAGTCGAGGTAGTTATAACTCGTCTGGGCTAACATCCCACGGGCAGGTCCAGCAGGGATATGTTCTTTACAACTTTTCTCCAGAGGTCCCACCTGGTCATTTGATTGTGTCAGTGCCCGTTAACCCTGTTTATTTACGATGCCATAATCCGTCGTTGTCACGAATACGTTTTTGTCTAAACGACCAGGATGGTGATGTATTGGACACGTGTGGCGAAGAATTAACTGTTAGTTTGTACGTTCTTGACAGGCCGTGACAGTCCACCCTGAAACAGCCAAAGAAACAAAAAATAAAATACAGCTCATTCCTCCACCAATAACAAATAATAATAATAATAATAATAATAATAATAATAATAATAATAATAACAATAATAATAATTAACGACAAAAAATGATAATATTTATTTTTATCATTAATTTTATTTTTGTTATTGGTCACGTTGCTATTCCGTGGGTTCCTTGGTGGAAACGGGAGTCCTTGCGGATTCCAACACAAGTTTTCTTAGCTGTCTCGCACGCGCATTTACAGCGGGTCTCACTAACACCCCAAGACACCCCAGGACACCCCAAGACACCCCAAGACTCTCCAAGAACACGTTAAGACTGTACAAAGTACCTACTTTAAATTTCAGCAACAACAAAAACAAACAAACAAACAAAAAGCGTGAATATTTAGCGATTTTCTGCGTAATGGGAGAAGTAGTGAGGGCAAGAGTTGCCAAGGGAAATAACTCCCGTTTTGACAAAGAGTGTTCGGGTACAATAATTTTTATTGAATATTTATCAACATTTATCAATTAGCAATTAGTAGCAATACGACAGGGGACCAAGACATTTCTATCCCAAGACATTCAAACTCCAGCCATGGGACAATTCGACTCCAATTCATGCATTTTTAAAACAATAATTAGCACATAATGATAATTTCCACTAATCACACGATTATTCATTGATGTCTGCAATTAAAGAAGATACCAACACGTCTCTAAGTTGCCGAAAAAGATGTCAACAGTTAATTATAATTAAAGTCACTTTTATTAAGTTAATGAATGCACACTAATTTGAATGAAAAGAAATCAAATTTACTACACTGTAAATTTGTATTTTCAAAAATCCAATTTTTTAAAAACAATAGTTAGCACACTGCTAATGGTCATTCCCACTAATCACACGGTTATTCGTTGATGACTGCAATTAAAGAATCAAAACAAACCAATAAATCGTCGAAAAAAGATGTAAAACAGTTAATTATAATTGAAGTCGCTTTCATTAAGTTAATCAATGCACGCTGACTTGAATGAAAAGAAAAAGGTATGAAAATTAAACGCACCACACTCTCTAAATTTGTATAAAAGAGCCTAAAATTTTCATGACATCTCAGTTTTTATCGTAAGCTGAAATAGAGGGGTTTGTATACTTGTGTGTACATTTTTTTTTTTTTTTAAATTAATTTATGGTAAATACAGTTTATATTGTGACATTTCGATCGGATATATTTTGGCATCATACGAACTGAACTGTGTTAACTGTGACAATGGCATTTTATCCTTGTGTAAAATGCCATAGGCATGTCAGGTCTCGCGAACTTGCTTTGTCTTGTAATAGATACGGGAAATGGCAGCATCGCATTTGCGATACAGGTAAGTGTAATGATTTATGATCTTTTTTATTCTGTCTGTCAGTCTTCCTCTCTTAAATATTTATTTATTTATTTACTTATTTCTGAATTTCTGAGTTGAACTTACTGAGTAGCATGAATGTGGCTTGTATATTCATCCATTTTAGATATAAATATACATATAAAATGATTATATTCATTCAAAGCTTACCAGCTTCTTATAGTTCTAGAATTCTTTAGTTTTAAAACATAATGTAAATAATTAAATATCAAATAAGTTAACGAGTAGGAAAAAATCTTACTGATTTTAATATTTCAGACTGTTACCAAAATTATTTGTAGTAATTGCAAATTATTAAATGCTTGACTTTAAGTACCAATATATTATGTTCTGTAGCTTCAAAGCTATTTTATTTCTAAATTAAAAAATTATTACTGAGCATGAAGTTAGTAGCGAAATCTTCTTTACAATAAATCAATACTACGATTACAGATACAAATAAATTCTTAATAATATTTAACTTTCCAAAACACAATATATATTTTATGATTAGTAGTATATAATAAAAAGATTACAAAAATGTTTCATGCTTCGACATAGAATTAGAAGTATTGCTGTATTTAAGCAACAATCAGTCTTTATTAAAACGATACAAATTAAAGTTACATCAATAAAAAATGCAGTTTGTAAAACTTCATTAAAAATTCAATCTTAACATGTATATTAAGCATTTAAATTTGTGTAAATCATTTATCCGTGGTGCTTAATATGTTGATGACCTATACAAATAAAAGAGTATGACTTACTCTTTTACACATTAACATTTTTTCATTCGAAGTTGGCATTCCGTTCCTTGGATTAATGATAGTATTGGATTACTTAGGTCCTTAACGAGGTATGGATAACACAAGCCATTAAATACCTTTCTGTTTCTTACACCTTACTTGTATAGTATAACTAGTATATCTTTTTTTTTCAACAGTTATATTGATGTGTTAAAAAGAGTGATAATCACAATGGTAGTAGAACTGCAAGGTATTTTTCGTCTTTTAATTATATATGATAATTATTCATCCTTTCCTTTATTTTGTCAATTATTAGCATATCTCATAAACAATTTAATTATTCATTTGTTTTTAAGTGTTTAGCGTTTATTGGTCCTCTCATGGACATGCCTTCTTCGCTTACCACGTTTTAGTGCAGTTCCTTTAGCCTTATTAATTAAGGTGTATTTTCCATCTTGAAATTTTATGTACTTTGATTTCTGTGTACGTTTAAATGTCCTTCAGGACGTTTGCGAAAATCTCTGTCTTTTGCTTTTTGGATTTGCACTCCAGACGATGTCATGTATGTGGTAAATGTGTTCTTCTTTTGTTAATTGGTAATTCCCGCTGTCGTGAAGAGCGCTTCTTTAATCCAGAAAATGGTGCTGTGTCACGATGAAAAGTTATGTATTAGGACTCGCGCGTGTTGTGGTTTCCAGTCAACGGAGAGTTTTAGAATGTTATTGATGGACTCTGCATTGTCAGTAGTAGTAGGGGACGATATAGTGTCTATGGGACTTTAATGTTAAAACAGACGGTTTGCACTATGGGGTCAATGGGAATTTAACATAGGGACTGTATAGGGGCAAAATGGATAGGTACTGTATAGGGTCAGTTGAACATGGTGGGACTGTATAGGGCCAAATGAAAATGTATAGGGTCTATATAGGGTCAAGGGTTGTATCGGGACAAACACAATATAGACAACGTCCCTATATCGTCCCATACTACTACTATTGTCATTAGTCAACTTCACGCGTCCATTATTTTTTCGGCTAGGTTCGAAAATTTATTTCTTAAGTCATGGTTTCAAGTTGATTGTAAAGTATGGTGCAAATGTCGGGCGCTGTTCATTGATGATTGTTTACAGATGTTGCGATCGGCTTTCAAAATCTATTGTAGTGTTCTGTGATGCCACCGGTACCAAATATTTGTGTCATTATTATATCAAGTTCACCCTTTCTCACCACAATTTCATTTTGAAGGTAGTGCCTGACATTATCCTTTAGATGTTTCGTGCAAAGATAACGTGTGGCCGAGGGGAATACAGGCTCTGTTCGCTTGGTCATGCCCTTCTCATCACTAACAAATTCCATTATTTCAGGTACTCTTACTTCCACGGACTCAGCATTTCTGTCTAGCTCTGCAGCAATATGCACCAGAAAGCTCTTCTAAGTTCTGTAAGAAGCATCTTTATGCAGAAGGACAGTGTTGATAATGGCCTGATTTATGAAAAGTTAATTTTATATTTTCTTTATTGAAACGTTGGAAAGTTATTTTGGTAAAAATAAATGTAAATGCGATAGCTCATATCTTTTTTTCTTATTTCAGCTAGAAACTTGCTATTTGATGTGAATTTAAAACGATGAAAATTTACCGTTTATATTCTCTTACTATGCTTGTGAAAACAGTAACAACTTCTAAAATAAACCAGGTATGTATGTTTCATCATTTTTCTTTCTTCTTTTAATCAGTCTGTAATTTGAGACGAATCAGCCCATAATTTGCGCCGAATAAGCGTGGTCCCAATCAGCCATGATCCGAATCAGTCTGATACCTAGAGTGGCAAAATTGAGGAGGGGAGGCAAATTTTTAATTGTGTTTTAAAAAATGCCGCTTTTCATACGAAAAGTGACAGTACTAATACAGAAAAATACCCTTTATAATTGGATTCAGACTATACCTACGAGCTACGACATCTACATTACTTAAGACATCTTTAGATAAAGAGACAAACGCCCTTTCCTTCAGTGTGAACTAGCACCTTTTAGAAACCCTTTTAAATAATTCAGTTTTCGACCATCGTTCTTGCGATCCGTATCATGCGATGACATAATCGACATATTTGCCGTAAAGAAGGCAAAACTAATTCAATTGTAAGAGGTGAGTTTGTTTAATGTACGGCGACGTCTATGGATATATGCCTCTTTGTGTCAAATAGCTTTAATTATTGCTTTTCTCGAAGGAATTTCAATCCAGTAACGGCATCATGTTTGCTCAACGTCATATTTTCGGCATGTTCTCTTGATTCTTCGCTATTGAGACAGTAATTCATACATTGACAGGAAGAAGGTAACATGTAGAACACCAGTAATTGTCTTCATTTTAGTAAATACGTCTCAGTATAAGGAATACATTTTATATTTCAAAATACCGCATGAAAAGAGCAACAACTTGGCGGGAGTTGAGTACTATATATATATATATATATATATATATATATATATATATATATATATATATATATAATCCGTCATCTGGATACATAGAGGAACATTCTGCGTTCTCAACAAGATAAAATATGTTATAAAATTATAATACAAATTAAAATGTCAGCAAAACGGTAATTTTTCTTTGACTTTAACACGTGAATATTTATCCAATATTAAAGCTTGATTAGTGGAAAGAACACGTATTATGTATTTATTATATATTAGTGTCTTTATCTGATGTGACATCATCAGATAAACTTTCAATGGAACATACAGGAAGATTTAAGTGTATTTGAATTAAACGACGTGGTGGTCTGTGAATTACTGTTCATAATTAATGGACTATATGACTGAACCAATCATTAAATGACCTATACATTCAAACAGTTTAGATAAACTACATCCGATATATCAGTGATCTACACAGTGATTTTTCTTGACATCGAAGTAAAATCAAGGGCGATTTTCCTTCACAGATAATTCAAAGAAGGGAAATCACTCCCATGGAGTTTGTAACAATCATTGATCATGTATTCCAAACGTTTCTCTCAAAAATTTCGATGCACGATTTGAACTGATAATTTGTATATAAACAGTTTATAACAAAATAAATGAGGGAAGTACGGTGCATTGCCATTTAATGAGGAAATTGTTTAAAATAATATTATAAAATTAAAGAGATTTGATGCATAAGAGTTATTTTCCGTAGTTTTTGGGAGCTTTGGTGCTAATATATGTAATATTGGGGTGTTCTTGGAGAGTCTTGGGGTGTCTTGGGGTGTCCTGGCGTGTCTTGGGGTCTTTAGTGAGACCGCATTTACAGCCGCATGAGTTTCATATTGCCGAGACAGCTCTGATCGTTTTTTCTCAATGGCACTTGCCAGTGGAACATATTTAGCTATCTCGTGTTCATCGGTTTCTGGCAACATAGCCAATGACAATTCAATTTCGAGTTGAAGTAATTTAATAAATATATATTCTGCTGCTAATGTATATCGGCCCTCTTCCCTTCGCTGCCAAATCATTTCAAAGTCATCGCTGATTTTTTTTTCAACACCAAGGTGAACCACAAGACCATCTTGTTGTAATTGCCCAGTTTCAGAGATAATCTCGTTAATATTTTCTTGGTTCATTATAGAGTAAATGTATTTCTTTAATAAAAGATTTTATTGAGACCAATTCAATAACGTGTTGCTGGATCGTGTAAACTTATTGTGATGAATCCATGCGGGGTTTTCTGATCATGTGCAAAGAAGCTTTTAAACTTGTTTTATGTCCATGTCGCCAGGGCTCCAAGAATGATGAATGTTTCGCGGCGTATGTGTGTCAACACCGTTACAAATAACCAAAATATTACAGTTATCTCCGATTAATTTGGGGCTTGAGTGTACCTCTGTGTAATGTAAATAACATCTGTGTTTTTATGCCTGCCCCGTGAAAATAATCTGGCTGGATTTGTTTGATCTCCCCGTTAAGATCTTCGACGGACGGCGCATCATCGATTTCAGTGATAAATTCAATAATATCTTCGTCGCAAATGTTGTTTTCCAAACCCGCTGCCGATTCACCAAATTCCTTAAGAACATTATAGCATCGTTGGTCATCTACGGATGGTGCCACCAATAATGTTTGTCCCATCTGAGCCCCCTCATTATCAAGTTGAGTAACAACTGAGTTTTACCAGACCCAGACAGACCAATTATAATGGCTCGAATATAATTTGGTAACACTGGATGATGCTTGACCGGTGCTTGCTCGTGTGTTGCTGAAAAGTCAATCACGTTTATATTGTACAAATATAGTATTATTTATAATCATGAGTTTATATTGTATTTGATGCAAGACGGTCATGGATGCAACCGGGTTAAACGCTACCACGTTGAAAAATAACACGCGGGCACTTACAGGTAAGTGTGTAAAATGCGGAATAAAAAATATAAGTTTGTACGTGGTGACACGGTGACTGGCGGTGATATTGCTGCGACACTCTGGAAATTACCAAGAACGCCATGGGTGAAGTACCTAGGGGAAAACATCTTCCGGGATATAATTATTGTGGTCCTGGAACCCGACTTGATATCAGACTTGACGAAAAACATCAACCAAAAGCAGGCGAATTTCCAGTAAATGCGATTAATCAAGCGTGCCATACTCACGACATCGCGTATAAAAAAAGATCTGCAACAACGATATATAGGGATGTCAAGTTGATTCACACGCTGAGGTCGATAAAGAATAAAAATATACGAGAATCACTCGCGAACTAGTTGGTAAGATCAGCGATGAGCAGTAAGTCAGCTGTGGGTGCAAGCAGTTAATGTCCAATAATTACATAATGGAGTCGATTTATTATAGTCCAAGGGGAAGGGTACTGGAAGGGTACAGCAGCGATTAGCAAACTTGCCGATGCAGCAGGTTTCACACGTGTTGTTGCTGCAGATTGATTGTCACGACAGGCAATATGGCAAATTTATCTGCCACGTCCCAAAACGATTCAGCATGGACGGTTTGATGTCAGCACACCCAATGAAGTTCATCAGGCAGATATCTTTTTTTGTACTACATGACGTCATTGGCACATCTCGTAAACGGCTCACATACAAATACGGGTTGACTGTCGTCGACGATGCACGCAGATACAAAGAAGCAGAACCGCTATCGACTTATACAGGAACTGAAGCCGCAGCCGTGTTTGAACGAATTTATTAAAGTGGTGGCCTGCGATGGACACAGTTGCTACAGGTTGATCCTGGCAAAGACTTTCTCTGTGAAGTAACATCGCTGATGCAACAACATAACGTTAAAATTAGACGTGGACACACCGCGTTACATCGTGATCAGGCAATTGTTGAACGATTTAATCAAACACTCGCTGAGAGATTTTTTGGACATCAGCACGCCCAAGATTTACTGAGCAAGGGCAGATTTCGTGAATGGGTTGAGAGACTACCACAAGTCTCACTTTGTATTCTAGGCAAATAAATTATTTGTTAAATTTTACAAAGCTTGTTGTCTTCACTCTTTTCTGTTACTTATTTTAAGAGTAAAGACTCGTAACAATATATACATGTCCATCTAATAACAAACTGATTAAAATCAGATTGCTGCTGTAGTAGTAGTAGTATTGGGATGAAAACCCCACATCGCAGCTTACGAAATTTAAATTGGATTTTTTTTTTTTTAATTGGACCAATCTGATTAAAATCAGATCTCCACTGTCCTACGTGAAGATCTGATAGCGTCCGCTTTGGGGTCATGTTCTGGTGACCTATGTTATTACCATAATCGATCATTTTATCAGCCAATCAGATTAAGTCTTATATCTTCGCGTTTGGGAGACTGAGCAGTATAGCTGAAGAGCATCAATGTGTGCCTACCGATCTGATACACTTTCAAACTTCTGACAGATGTTTTTTCCATTGGCTATCTCAAAGGTCACCAGAACATAACCCCTAAACGGTCGCTGTCAGATCTTCTCCCAGGACAGTGGAGATCTGTTTTTAATCAGACTTGTCCAGTAAAAAAATCCAAGATAAATTTCGTAAGCGGCTTTGTGGAGTTTTCATCCCAATACTACTACTACTACTACTACTACTACTACTACTACTACTACTAAAACAAGACAAATTACATTATCATTTGCCCAGTTCAAGTATTGTTATTCATTATTTCAATTTGGCCTTATTGAACAATATTAGTTCTGCAAAAGAATATGCTCACATCATAGGTTGCCGCTTCGGGCCACAGGTGCTCGACGCGAGCTTGATGTTGAGAAAAAAAAACCCCAATAATCTGAAGGAAGAATATCATGAAGAGTGACAAAAATACCTCAGACTCGTTCTGACATTGCATCCTCTCTATCATACTATATAAGAGACAAGGTCAGTAACTTCCTAATACTTCGTTCCACGCATCACCCTCGATTTCCTTCTGCTCTTTCCGTCGTTAAAGGCATATGACCATATTCTATAGCTTGTTTTACTCCTGAGATATTTTTCTATTCATCAAGCCATCATTGACTTTTCTGCGTTGCACGAAACTGAAGTTACGGGTTCAGAAACGTGCGAATTTCGCGAATTTTGCCTGCCGGGACAGTGTTACGCTCAGGTGGAAACCGGTGCAAAGAGCTATATATACCATACTTCAATAACATCCATGCATCAGATGAATAAATATTTTCAGTCATTATCTAACGTATTTCTGGAAATTTTAATTTGATGTAGGACAATCATACTTTAATGTATACTCTCATTAATTTAACACATTTAAATGGTTTCTAACATGATGCGATGATGTTAATACCTATTTTAGCCGGCGTACAAATAGTCTACATCGTGAAACGGTGACGGTGCAAGTATGTTAAGAATAACCTTTTGAGCCAATCATATTTCGCTGTTGACGTGTGTGCCGCATAGTGTACATGTTTTCAAACTGAGTGTCGTTGTATGGGATGTATGTGTAGTGAAGAAGACAATGTCTAATTCTTCCGTGGAACAGGATTCCTAAAGTTGACTCGACTTAATGGTAAGTAAACACTTCCTTTTGCATCTACCACTATTCTGTAATTAAAGAAGGGATGTATCATAGAGTCGCAAACATGATATATGTAGCTCTTTTCACCGGTTGTCACCTGAGCGTAACACTGTCCCGGCAGGCAAAATTCGCGAAATTCGCACGTTTCGTAGCCCGTAACTTCAGTTTGGTGCAACGCAGAATAGTCAGTGATGGCTTGATAGGTAGAAAAATATCTCAGGAGTAAAACAAGCCATAGAATATGGTCGTATGCGTTTAAAGGCGGAAATAGCAGAAGGAAATCTAGGGTCATGGGTGGAACGAAGTATTTGGAAGTTGCTGACCTTGTCTCTTATATAGTATGGTAGAGAGGGTCCATTGTCAGAACGGGTCATGGGGGTAATCTGAGGTATTTTTGTCACTCTGCATGATATTTTTCCTTCAGATTATTGTTGTTTTTTTTTTTTCTTCTCAACATCAAGCTCGCGTCGAGCACCTGTGCTACGAACGAAAGCTACCTACCATCCGCATCCACCAAAATCGTATCAATTAAAGTACTCTCTCTCTCTCTCTCTCTCTCTCTCTCTCTCTCTCTCCATAATATCATGTCAGTAAGGAGAACCGGGTCTCAGGAGAACCTGTTTTCTCCCAGAACACGGAGAAAGTAAGGAAATTCTCCAATTACAAGACATCAATCGGAGTATTGTTGGCCTTTTCCTTAGCATAAGAGTAAAGGGGCGCTCACCAGTTATTATCACAGGTGCTCGACGCGAGCTTGATGTTGAAAGCACGCACACAAGTGTTACTGCATTGAGTGACAGTAGAACGGGCGGTACTTTAGTCAGGAGTGTTTTGAGAGATGGGCAGACAGAATTAACATTATTGGAAGAAAGAAAGAAAGAATGTTTGTTTTTTTGGGGTTTTTTTTGTTTTTTTTTTTGTTTTTT